>AYEL01069251.1:0-54356 GCA_000484575.1 Olivierus martensii
AAATCATTTATTTATTATTTTATATATTTTATTGAAAATAATTTATCATTCAAAAGATCTAATAATACAAAAAATTAAAAGATTATGAAAAATTACTATTATTTTATTACAATAAAATTTTATATATTTTTATTTTGATAAAATGAATGTTCATTTACAAAACTTTAATAATGTGTCTTTTAATATCTAAAATATATGTATTGCACAATAACAAATAATCAAATTAATTACATACATTAGTTTAATAGAAATTACTTTAACATAAATCTGTTTTAATGATATATTTTTAAGAATGATTTATTGAGAAATAAAATATTGTAATTTTACCATACAGATAAATAATCTTTTATCTATTATATTTTGGTTATTTCAGTAGGGTGAAAAGAAATATTTCATTTCTTTGACAAATTTATGAATTTTGAAATGTATTATCTATATCATTAAAAATACCTGACATTGTAATCTCCTGCTCATCTTTTTAAGTATCATAGCAAATAACAAGCTCTGACTGCAGATGTGAAATGAATTATCATAATTTCATGTCACTAGTTGTCAGATTTTCAGATGTTAAAATTAGCATTTGTGTAAATTGAATGAGTGTAATTTTCAGAGTTAATAAATATATATATTTAAAATAATAAAAAAAAATAATAATGAAATGTTATGTTATAATATACCATTAGATACATTAAAAAATTCTACAATTAGATTTTTAATAAATCATAATCAAGTTTATAGATTATGATAAAATATGGTTTTCAGATTTATGTGAAAGATTGAAATTGCAAATGATAATATAATATTTATAAAATCCTGTTGTTTTTTCTTTAGCTATTAATAAAATAATTAAATTATTTAGTTAAGAAAAGTATTTAATAATAATTACATTTATATATTTTTTTAAATATTTTAATTTTTGTACTATTATTTATTCCTGCAGTTAGAATAGATGAAGAATAGAGTTCAACGAGCCAGACTTCGAATTTATGCTGAAAAAGCTATAGAGATTACGGGAATCGGTAATTGAACCTGAATCCTCCAGGTTAGATGCATAATACGTTTCTACGCGAATTGTTAATAGTTAATTTATTTAATTTATGAAAATAATGGAATACCGTATATAAGCATTTTATTTTTATGATATACAACACTTGCTAGCATTACTTTTTAGTCACAATCATCGCATGGTAAAGTAATAGTTTATCATCTGGCCAAATGAATCCTATCCTTCACCTCACGACCGACTCCACCAAGAATGTGGACGGCCCGTGGTGGTCATTAGAATGCCCACCAAGCAACTAATACTGGTTGGACAGTGGCGTAAAACAAAACAGAAAGAAAAATTACTTCTACTTGAGTGGTCTGAGGATAGTATTAACATTATGTAAATGAATAATGTTATAAATTATGTTCCATCATTTTTAACCTGTGAAGTTTTAGGCTGGATTCACATTGGCCTTGCGACAGCGATCTCGATCACAACCACGACTGTTGTTATAGAAACAATCCCATCAGGCCTCGCTTCCCGACTCTTTACTGCGAATGCGACAATATTCAACTTGCTGAATATTGTCGTGGTCGCTCTAAAGAGTCGGGAAGCGAAGCCTGATGGGATTGTTTCTATAGCAACGGTCGTGGTTTTGGTCGAGATCGCTGTCGCAAGGCAAGTGTGAATCCAGCCTTACTCATTTCCACCTGATGGATACTACGTGGCGGAGCATACCAACAGTCCACTACCTGCAGCCCACATCTGAGTGAGGTTATCTTTCAGGTGAAGGATGGGGTTCTCAGACCATTCTGAAAAACTCTGGAGGTTGTGGGACTCATAATTAAATTTTTAGAATCTTCTTTTAGAATGAATTTTTAGATCTTTTAGAATAGAAGCACAGCAAGCTATAAAAAATGGAAATCTCTGCTAGTAATACCCACCAGTATCAAGCCAGTGGGTCATTCATACCCTAGTAAGGTCAATCATCAATCAGGTGAAGAATAGAGTTCAACGAGCCAGACTTCGAATTTCTGCTGAAAAAGCTATAGAGATTATGGGAATCGGTAATTGAACCTGAATCCTCCAGGTTAGATGCATAATACGTTTCTACGCGATATCCGGTCGACTTCATCAACAGGATCAGTCACAATCTTTGAATATTTAAAAATGAATATTTTAAATTTGAATATTTTAATATAAATTATTCTATTAACTAAAATATGCAAATTCCGGCAGCCGCAACTTTATATGGTTCAAACATGCCTGTTGAATCCCATTCTTGAATCTCCTGGTTCATCTTGTTACGAGTGATGATTAGCCAATGGAGGACTCTATAATATCACAAGTGATCAATCAAAATATTGCAACAAATTATCCCAAGTGAGATTTGGCAGTATAATTAAAAACTAAATTATTATTAAATTGTGTGTAGATTTTCAAAGTAGATATTGCAGAACTACAATGCACCGGACCTCGCAACGCGGGGCCCAAATCCTCCTCGTCTGTACTTTCTTTACACTTTCTTGTAAATTAACAATAATCAATATCTGAAAAAATAAAAAAGTCATAAAAATGTTAATTATATTAAAAGCACTCATACACCAGTTCAAAATATATGAAATATCATATATAATAAAGGAATAAGCTTGTGGAGTCCATGTTTCTGCGCATGTGCTAACTCCCGCGCCAGAAATGTCGCCGTTAAGGCTGGGTCTCATAGGCGTAAAATGAGACGAAAATACGTCGGCGTATCGACACTGATGATGTCACTTCCTGTATATTGCTAGACGCTGCGTCAGGCTGGGTCTCGTAGGCGTAAAATGAGACGTAAATACGTCGGCGTATCGATACTGATGATGTCACTTCCTGTATATTGCTAGACGCTGCGTCATTACGCCGGAGATGACTTTTCTTCAACTTTATGCGTTGCGCCAAGAGTACGTTGGCATTCGTCCAATCAGAAGAGAGATTGTTTTATTTCGTAATTCAATGTGGTGAGTAGAGAAGATACATGTGCGTGTTCAATAATGAAGCATTTCTGGAAGAAATGAGAAAATATCGATTCCTTTACGATAAAAAATGTCCGATCATGATGATAAGCTATCCATGTTGAATTAGCTAACTTCAAATGATATCACAGTAATTAGTCAATAACTAAACGATGTCGTTACGTCGCGTCGTACGCTTTCGATCTGAACATCATTACGCTTGACGTTTCATTTACGTCGCGTCATACGCTTTCGATCTGAACATCATTACGCTTGACGTTTCGTGCGCGACGCATTTACATCAACGTACTGACGTCGTGTTTTACGCCTGTGAGACCCAGCCTTTACTATTTTCTCTCGCTTCGAATCTTTAATCGTGTTTTTTAGAAAACTAAATCTCAATCTCATTATAAATTTTGCTTTAAATTATCATAGTTTACTTTCTATTTATGTTTGTACATTTCTTTTTGTTATTTGACTTTAATTTCTGTCTTTTTCGATCGAAAAATGTCGGTTGTTCCCCGGTTCGAGAGTTCAGTTTGTATTCGGCCACGTCGAGGCTACATAAATGATGCATTTAAATAATATTTATTTTTAAATTTAAATAATATTTTTATTCATTTCAGAAATTTTAATTTTTTATTTTAAGATAAAAATTATAATTATTACCTAAATAACTGAATCGGTAAATCGATAGTTTGTTAGTTGCCAATTTCATATAAAGAAAATTTCAAAGAATTATCTGGAGGAAAAAACAAGCAAAAGCATTTATATAAGGTTATATTAAATAAAAATCTCAAATCTGACAGATAAGAAACAAATGTTTCGTTTTTGGTGTATTTGGGCACACCAGGGGCTAACTAGTTACATATAAAGATTCAACCTAATTGGAGAAATCTAGAAGAAAAAATATAATAATTACAAGAATGAATATTTATTAAGAATATAGAATTTAATTACAACTTTGAATTAAAAATACAGTCCACTATTTAACTTAACAAAGGTAACAAAAACTAAAATTTCACAAATTGCTGACTCAAATGATTTATCCATTATTTAACTTAACAAAGGTAACAAAAACTAAAATTTCACAAATTGCTGACTCAAATGATTTTGACAAATTGCTGATCATAATAACTTTATAAACAATACCGGCTCTAGAGCTTTTAGCGCCCCAAGCGAAAATTTTTGTTGCGCCCCTCAAGTCGTCAGTTTTGAGGATGAGCGAATTGGATGGCTCCTCTTCCCTGACCGTTTAATTTTGTGCAAAAACTAATTGTCTTACTACAATAATAATAAAACTCAAAATGAGCCAGCGCCCTGAGCAGACAGTCCGATAGATTATCGTCTGAGGGGCCCTATTACTGATTGCCCTTACAGTATTGAGAAAATGATCATTTTGGCGAATGATCTCTCCTTCTGAAGGCGCCTCGATGCGGTGCATGGACTGCTTACCGGGTTAAGCCGGCCCTGCCATAGCCACATAGCTGTATGTAAGCGCAGCGCCGCGAAAACTTGTGGCAGGTAATCTCGAATCTTGCCCCTGTCCATCCATAATAAAAACGAAAAAATGATAAAGAAAGCACATGGTCGGCCGGATTGGCTGCGTGGAAACGCTTCGGCTTTCCCCTCTGGAGGACCCGGGTTCGAGTCTCGGGTCCCACCCCTTGAAAATATGGCCGCGTGGAAACGCTTCGGCTTTCCACTCTGGAGGGCCCGGGTTCGAATCTCGGATCCCGGCTTTCCACTCTGAGGACCCGGGTTCGAATCTCGGGTCCCACCCCTTGAAAATATTTATCGTGGGGTCCGGGCCCAGCCTGTCAATCCCCGTCCTCCACAATCCGGCTGACCCAGGTCCGGGCCCGGCCCGTCGATCCCCGTCCTCCACAATCCGGCTGACTCCTCCGCAGGGGTGGGCAGCCTGTGGAAGGGCTTGTTTCGCCCCGTTCCGCAGGAGTGGGCAGACTGTGAAAAAGCTGATTTCGCCCAGCCGCTCGCAGGGGTGGGCAGCCTGTGGAAGGGCTTGTTTCGTCCCGCCACTTGCCCGGCCCGTCGATCCCCGTCCTCCACAATCCGGCTGACCTCTCCGTGCCCGGCCCGTCGATTCCCGTCCTCCACAATCCGGCTGACCCCTCCGCGGTCCGGCCTGTCGATCCCCGTCCTCCACAATCCGGCTGACCCCTCCGCAGAAAAGCAACCTGTGGAAGGGCTTGTTTCGCCCCGCCACTTAGTACTCTTACTCGTCGATCCCCGTCCTCCACAATCCGGCTGACCCCTCCGCAGGGGTGGGAAACCTGTCGAAGGGCTTGTTTCGCCCCGCCACTTAGTACTCTTACTGAGTACCCCGTCCTCCACAATCCGGCTGACCCCTCCGCAGGGGTGGGCAGCCTGTGAAATCTAAATCCATATAAAAGTCATAGGAATAGGTCCTTGTTTCGCCTCGCCTCTTACTGAGAAGGCCCCACCCCGCCACTTAGTATTCTCCCTGAATGGAAAGTGGCGTCATCTGTTACAAAAAAAAATAGGCCGGGCCCAGACCCCTCCTGAAATACTGGAGATGTGGAACTGGAATCATAGTAAATATTAAAAATGCAGATAAAACTCATTTAAAATGACCTGGTAAATTTTGGCGCCGAATTGTAGCGCCAATATATTGTAGCGATCGGTGGCCTTAACTAACTGCTTACCACTTTCTGTTATGCACGGACTCTGGCGGAATAGAAGTCTCCGAGAAACATAAACGATATGGAGTGAGGTTAAGAAGCATAGACGAACAGTCACGTGTACTGCCTCTTACAGACATACGACATAATAATCATGGATAATAATAATTATAATTATTATCTTGAAATAAATAATTATAATTTCTGAAATAAATGAAATATTATTTAAATGCAACCATGAATCAATGTTTATGTAGCCTTGGCGCGCCGAATGCAAATTGAACCTTCAGACCCGGAACAACCAACATTTTTCGATCGGAAAAACTAGAAATTGAAGTCAAATAACAAAAAGAAGTGTACAGGTATAAATAGGAAGCAAACTATGATAATTTAAAACAAAATTTATAATGAAATTGGGATTTAATTTTCTAAAAGACGCCCTTAAAGATTCACGAGAAAATAATAATGGCAACACTTTTGGTCTCGGGAGTTCCGATCTGGTTCAACGCCACCGTAAAGTCATTATTTTGAAGCCGATTAAATTAAAATTGTAAATATATATTGTATTTAGATAGATACTTTTTTATATTCGGAATAATATATTAAGCTATTTTTCGAAGAATGTAAAGATATTAAAATGAAATTAACTCAATTATTGCAAATATCAATAAATTTATTGAAAAATATTCAAAATTAGGGACATTTCTATACAGAATTTAATCATGCAATCAATACAACACAGTATTTTACCCCCAAAAAATCTATATATTTTATGTTTAAATACAATATCAGATAGAAAACGAAACAGTGAAATACCAAAATCTTGTTTGCTTTTACCACAAATGATGTATCTTCTATAATGACTTTCTTCTTATTCATTTTATATTAAACGAGTATAATCACAAAACTTCTTTCTTTACTCTGGAGGCTAATTACGAAACTTGCATACAGTATATGCGTATCGTTAACTTTGAATAATAGCGCCCAGTCTAAATTCCAACTTGAGAACTCACGTTATACGTGTCATGTGATTTTAATTCAGCAAACAATAATTTTTAAATTTAAACGAAATTATTTAATAATTTTGAAAATCTGACATTAATATGTTAAATGTACAAGCACTTTTTAATAATATAAAATTAGAAATATAACATAACGAAGAGGTCGCTACAGTTGTTGAAATTTCCACTAAATGTGCTAAGTAAAACATCTGTATAAATATAATCTGTGGTTCGCACATGGGCATAAACATGGACTTCGCATGCTCCATAGGCATGCTCATTCCTTTAAGCTAGGTTGACACGATCAGAGCACACTCGGACCTTTTCATCCGAGTCGAGTAAACTGGACGACAACCAAAATACTGTGACCGAGTGGCAGCCGATTGGAAGTTTAAGATGGCGAAAGCAGTAAACAACGATTGCGTAGGTAGAGCGAAGATCTCATGTTTGTGTCACATGATGGAATTTTAGAATTAACGCGTCTTAAAAGTTCATCAAACTGAATATTAGTAAATCGTAGGAAGTTTTGAATGTATTTCACTTCAAGATTATAGAAAGAGTACACTTGGAACGTGTAAACGAACTTAAAACTCGAGCCGAAAGTTCTGTGGTATTAAATTCAAATTTTTTCACTTAATGAGCTGTGAATCTTTATTAGTAATTTTAAATGCATTCAAATGATTTATTCTTGTTTATAAAAGTTCAACTGCTGATGATGGCTTAATTAAGCCGAAAGTTCTGCGGTATTAAATTCAAATTTTTTCACTTAATGTGCTGTGAATCTTTATTAATTATATTTAAAAAGAAAAGTGAAAAGTTAACTAGTCTTATTATAAACATTTTTGATTGTTTATGTTCATATTTTCTCCTTTTTGACAAAACAGCAATGAAAACGAAATAAAAAAAAAAAATCGACAATTAAGAAATAATATTGCCTATTTTAATAGAATTAATGAATATTTTCATGTTATAGATATTTTTCATTTTAAGTATTTCATAGTTCATCTTATGGAAAATTCACTTTTGCATGGACTTTCAAAAATTAAATTTATCTATACACAATCAGAACAATATGAAAATAATAATCTATAAAATAGATAAGGATGAGAGAAAACGTTAATTCTATTAACAAAATTCATTCAAAACAACTTTTGTAAAAACTTCATATAGAGAAATTTTAGCGACTAAAAAATTTAGGAACTATCATCAGAAGCTAAAAAAAAAAAACTCGTCCACAATAATACTGGTAAGATCAGGATTGTAAATTTTTTTTTGTGTTTTTATTACCAACCATGGATGTATTTACATATCATTAGCCATTCCCTAGATTGACTTTGGATGTGTATATACATGAAAAACTTGGAACAGATTAATAGAATTTATTAAAATATTTATTAAATATCATAATATTTTAATTTATAAAACTTAAAAATACATACATGTGCAGCTCCTCCAATCTGTGGCATTTCCCATAAAGATTCATTAGTAAGTTTATTGAAAAAATATGGTCGGCTTTCTCTTTTACTCCAAAATTTTCTCCATCCAGCTTGTAATAATTCAGGTGGTAAATCATGAACAGGATCTACAGATCCAAACTGTGGAGGTGACATAAATGGTGCTCCAGAAGGAGTCTGTGGTGAAGGTACTTGTTGAGATCCCACAGGTGAAGGTGAAGTCATAATGAGTGGTAAAGAAGACTGTCTATGAACTGAACTTGCAACTAGAACAACAAGAAGTATATTATAAATATATGATTGATTATTTTTTGATTTATAAATAGATAAAAAAACTAATACTTGATTTTGAAATATTGGAATTAGCTGTATCATCCCAATTTGATATTTCAAAATGACTTGCAGAACCATCTGTTTCAATAGTCCCTGTAGAATTATGATTTCTTAGTCGTTCTTCATCCAAAGAACGATGTCTGCTAATTGTTCCTCCTGACATATTGAAGAACACTGTAAAATATTAAAATTTATAACAGATTAAAAATATAATTGGAAAAACTTAGTGAATTACACAACTGAAAAATAAATTATTATGATAGAAATTAACATGCAATCTTTTTAAACAAAATAATAAAAAATTTTTTGAAGAAATTTTCAATTTATGTTTGAATACATGCATATCTCATTATTGTGTTGGTTATGTCCTAGACCACTATTGTAAAGTGAATAACAGCCTTTTTTCATTTGCTAATGCATATAAAAGCCTGAAAACATAAAAAAATGTTTACATTATTACATTTTGTACATGTAAACATTATTACATGTTTACATTTACATTATTATTCATTAAGTGAACAACCTAAAAAATCAACTAGATGGGTGTGTTTTAAAGCATTCACATATAACTTTGGAGGATTCCAAGTCTCAATTTTTCAAGATGGCTCTGAGCCTGACTCATATATGTGTAAATTTTTTCAGGTAATTTTCATTTTGCTATATAAAATAAAAATATGGAATATAATTGAGAAGTGCTAAAAGCGAGGTATGCCTATAAATGAAAATTACAGCAAGACCACGCTTAACACTGCTCTGTTTAATGCTGTTTCAATATAATGAGGTTTTTTCTAATTCTATATTTTAATTGATTAAATTTGGCATAGTTTTTCAAACCATTATTCTTACATAAATCTGAAATCACAGGAATTTGTTGCATTGATATTCCTATGCCATCTCACAATGTGTTTGATATTAGTGAGTGCAGCAGATATGAAAGTCTGCTGCAGTCAGAGTTCATATTTATGATCGGTCATCAATGTTATTTTACATTTTCATCCTTGCTTTGTGTGTGTTTTTCTGTTTAAAAAATACTTTATTTAATGTTCATTACAGTATATGCATTATACAGTATTATAATTACAGTAATCTTTATTTAATTTTTTTAAACACTATGTAGTAAATGAAATTGTATTTTTGATGGGTAGTTGTTTGATGTGGCTGCTGACACATTGTCTTCCTGAACTACATTGAAAAACTGTGCCAATCTTGTCTGTGTCACTTTTTGCCTCAGATCTTTTAAAATTTCAGTGTAAGGAGCAAATGTGCAGGAAGTTAGGCGCCTAAATTTGACTGCATTCAAGCATAGGGTCACATTCTTCTGTGAGACCTGCAGACGATATAAACAGGCTTTTGGCTTACCTGTGGTCTGTGGAGTGAGCAAGGATAGGTAATGAAACTTTTCTAGCAGAACAACATAGAGATTATGTTTGGTAATAAATAATTTCCTTTATTAGAGAGAGAGAGTTTACATTGGTAATAGTATTTTTGCCATTCAGCAGGAGTCTTCAAATAAGTGCAAAAGAGCTACAAAATCAATTTTGTACTTACAAATAAATTTTCACAAACACGGAATCTACAAATAACAAGAATTGACTGTATATAAGTATCTATATTTTATTTAGCTTTACTTTTAATATAGAATAATTTAATAAATATTAAAGACATAAAATCTGAAATATTTGATATTAATATTCAATCAAAACAAATAAACTATATTGATGATATAAATTTTTATGAAATACTTTTGATTATTTTTTCACTACCCAATTTATGCAGTTTCAAGTTATTATACAGAAAATCCCACAATTACATAAATGGATTATTCAGCAAAACCTTATATAAGTTGAAATGTAAGTCAGAGCATATCCTATACAGTACTTAGTGTGTCACAAATACATATTAAAAATAGTTATAATAAGCACATAAGTTGGCTAGATGGCTATCTGGTAAAGCAGTTGTTTATCATCTTGGAAGATCCATATTTTATTCTTAGTTTCATACCTCCACTTGTCAGAAAGGGTCTGGATCCAAGACCCTTCCTGACAACTGGACTCTTTAATTAAAATTAATTTAATTGCACATAAACACATGTACATATGATAAACAGGGGCACCGAGAGAAATCTCGGGCCCCGATACGAACCAGGTTCTGGGGCCCCTATATAAATATATTTTTTCCTTTCTCCTCTGTAAGATAATCAAAACCATACATATTACATATGTTTTATACATAGTTTATTCAAAATTTTATTCACTTTAAATTCTGTTTAATTAAAAAATATACTATATGGAATTTGAGGAAATTGAGGTTCAACGAATTTTATTTTTTAATTATATTTTCGAAGAAAACCTTTAAAATATCGATTTTTTTCGAAGAATAACGTCATAGGCTCATGAACTAATTTTGGGAAACGTCCCCAACTTTTTTAAAATTTTTCTTTTCACACCGGTTATAACGAAAAAATTTTTGTCCCATTCGTTTCGTTATAAACGTATTCCACTCTATATATCCCATTCCTATAAAAAATTTGTTGTGGGCCCTGTCGGTCTGTCGTTCCTTCTCTGTTTAAATGAAATCCTTACTTCTAATTATCATAATTAATTTTTATTTTAACTGTTTAGAATACAAAGATTTTTCTTTACATTACATTTTTATAATACAGTTTCAATTCTATATATCTTATTATGCACAGTTACTTAATAAAAAAGTAGAAAAAATTCTTATTGTTAGGAAGCGACCCAGGCCCCTCAATCTTCTACAGGCCCGAGGAATTTGTCCCTGCTTCCCCCGTCTCGGCGCCACTGATGATAAATGATGAAATTAGAAGAAAAATGTTTTTATCTCTGTTATAGCTTTATCTTATTCAGTATATTTTCTTGTAAATAAGGGAATCTCTATATAAGTATGAATCTATGTATGTTGGATCTACATAAGTCAGAGATTGTCTATATTTATTTGCATAATTTTTCTCCATTTTTGACCTGTTTTTGATATATTTATTTTGATGCATGGAGAAAAATTATGCAAATTTTATTGTAAATCTAAAATAAAAATATCTTACTAATCTAGAAAATATAATGAAAATTTAAAAAACTTGACAGTAAAAAAAATATTGTCTTATATTCAAATATGGGAAATAAAAATTGATTATAAGATGTTGATCTTTAGTGGAAGTTTTGCAATCTTGAAATCTGATTTTAACATGTCTAGTGCTGTGTACATTTATTTTAGATTTTTTTTTTATTGAAGTGCTTGAATATTCCACATATTATAAAATATAATTTTTAAATTATGATTTATTATTTATATAAACAATTTGATTAGTGTTTAAACAAATTACTACAAAAATAATATACTTCTCCACATGATAGCATGAATAGAAAATGTGCATATCAAAATAATGTAAAAGTTTTTAAAACTAAAAATATCAAATTATGAACTTTTGCACATACGAACATATCATTTGATTTTCAAATTTTAGAAGTCAAAAATTTTGCAAGAATTTTAAACATAATAATAGCAAAATAGTTTATTAACATTAAAGTTATGTAAAATTATGTAGTTATTCAGCTGTTATTCCAATATTTCAAGATGATAAAGCTTCCATTAAAAATATCACACATTATAATTAGAAATTTTTAATCAAATTTTTGAAATAATAAACTTAAATTGGTCCAATTAATAACATGTATCAAAGGTGCTGCAGCAAAAAAGACTCGAGTTTCTTTATTCTTAAAAAATTAAATGTGAGAGCTACAAATTTAATTTATGTGAATTTTTCGTGTGCTTAATATGTACACCATTCACTTGGGTAAAAATTCTGCACCTCCATTTCCATGTCTGAAACACATTACAGTACATTTGGGGGGTTAATTTTGGCCCACTCTTCTTTAGCTGCTTTCCAAAGGCCCACCTCAATTAGAGGCTTTTCAAAGAAAGAGCTTCTGTTTTAAAAAGCTGAAGCCAAAGAAATCTAGAGGATTGATCTGGTGATTTAATATATTTTTCCTCTGGAATGATTTAATTTATGCTAGTTCTCAACTTCATATCCTTCATCTTTTGAGCAGTATGTGAGTGTGTTTTGTTATGGTGGAGTGTCACCTTATGGATCTCTCTGTTTCTAAATATGGTGTTAGAACATGTTTATGTAATAGTACGCATTACTTTTACTTTTTTGGAATTCTAATTAATAGAAGAATGTCCCTGTTAAACATTGCCCCAACAACCATGAAATATCTGAATCACTTTTCTCTAGATTTCACAAGTCAACTTTTTGGTACTTTTTTGTCAGGTTGCTAATAGAAAAATCTATCAAAAGACCTCATTGGAGTAATCCACATATAGGTGCTCATCATCCAAGGTAACCACAAATTCTGATCCATCTTCCACCAGATGGTGCTCATATAACTTTCTTGAATTGGTCTTCCTATTTTCCTTATAAGCCTGACTGAGCAGGTGAACATTTGATTTTTTCTTATTTCTGCACCTATATCTTTATGGATGATCCTGTTCACAGTTGTTCTAGATACACAAGCTATTTAGCAATTGATCACTGGCTTTTGGGATTGGCAGTATTGATCATTCTTTTCATTTTCTCAAAGAGCAGTGTCTGCCAAACTTTTTTACTTCATGGCACACTGAAGCAGGAGAATTTGTTTTGCGGCACACCAAATAAAAATCTGAAAAAAATTTATTTTATTAATATGAATCAAAATATTAATGTAGATAACAGTAATAAAATAATATTGTTTTATCACAATTAATAAGTAGATAATATAAATAATAATTTATTAATGAGAAAGATGCAATTGATTTTGAGAATTAAATCAAGATGTGGCTCTAAATTAGATAAAACATACATGTAACTCCTCATTTACCATCAGTAATCATTCCCATTTTTTTTTTTTTTTTTTTTTTTTTTTTTAATTTTTTTTTTTTTTTTTTTTTTTTTTTTTTTTTTTTTTTTTTTTTTTTTTTTTTCATTTCCATGAGAGCTGAGAAACTTAATTTGCAAAGATATGACAATCCAAATGGCAACAAAAGGATATAATGTCTGTAGTAGCTAATCAAGGATATTGACTCCAGAATGAAATCCAAAATGCTGACAACTCTAGCTCAGAATATGAAGCTTTGTGCATAGGGTCATTTCATTAAAATTTCTTCTGTTAATGTCAGGTTTGTGTTGTGGTATTTTGCGATTTTTATTATCACATAGATTCGTAGATGGACTGAATTCTATGACCAATAAATGCTCTATATTATATATTTTTAAATCTTTCACTGTACACCTGGAACCTCTCACGAAACACAGTTTGGCAGACACTGTACTAGAGTATGCATTATTCTTATAAAAATTTTTTGAAATACTGTAATAAATATTATATGCTTGAAAGGAAAAAAATATATATAGTATTTAAAACAAATATGCATGTTTTAAATAGATAGAATTCTTGACCACTTAAAAATTTTAGAATAAAATTAAAGAGAATTGAATTCTCATTTTAGGAATTTTAATCTTAGCTTTGAAGGAATCAATTATCTTTTTAAATTATATTTTTGTATAATAATAATATGTCTGTAAATACTTATATTTCTTAATGAACATCACCAACCAATGTTTCTCTTCCACCGAAAAAGAAGAAGAAAGATGAGTACAGTCGAATACACACAACAGGATCTGCCCGCACAGAAGGCTATTATAAGATGGATATGCATGAGAAAGCACATCATAAAGAACAAGTTGCCAGTACAATTTTAGAGGCAATAGAAATAGAATTGGTAAATTAAATTTTGATATCAGTTTAGCATAAAAAGCTTACTAATTAAAAATTCTTTTTTTAAATGTCTCTATTGAGAACATTAAAAAGATTTATTACGTTAAATTTATATCATATAGAGATTACATTGATTTCTACTATTGTTATTGATAAATCAAAAGAAAAATTTATGCTTAATAACTTTTTTAATATTTTTAAGATTAAAAATATGTATATAATGATTATTAACCAAAAATATAAATTTATGATTTCTTGAATTATAACAGCAGTATTGTTTTTAATATTTATAATTTAGTATATTTGAATTTTTAACCAATTTAAAATTTTATTAAATGAATTTAATTATTTGATATTTATAAGCTTTTATTTGTATGTAGGATCCTACAAGCAAGGCTAGAATTGCTGCACAAGCAACAAGAGAAGCTCGATCAAATCAAAGAAGGTTATTAACATCTCTTGGTGAAAGTGATTTCACAAGTGATCTTTTAAAATTCAATCAATTAAAGGTATGAGTTATTTCTGTATTTAATATATGAAAATATTTTTATTTTGTAAATCTGGCATCAAAATAAATTATTATTAGAAATATTGTAAGAAGTAATTTAATTATTAATTTTGTATAGTGATCAATAGATCCAAATATTAATAATAATATTGATTTTTAGTTATCAACATTTTTTATGTCCATTCAGAAATTATTAATTTAAAATCTTCAAAATATCACAGTAAAATATATTTCTAATTTACATAGTTATGAGTTCTACAGTGTCAGAAATGCATATGTCTTTATTTATGCTGAATTTCTATAAAAATGGGAATGAAAAATAATTTTTTTGCATAAATATCATATAAAGTCTTAAATTTTCATATCTTTGTTCTCAATATATTTATTAATTTTATATATCCATCCATTTCATCGTTCATATTTATATAACTTGAATTTAGATATTGTTGGACATACAATTTTCAGTTTACATGAAATTTTCAGAATGACAATTTATTACTCACTTCAGCACTATAAAGCAGACCATTATGACTCTACAACCTTTTTCAATATTTAGAGAAACGTTTTCAGTTTATTTAAACCATCATCAGCTCTTACATGACAGTTTTAACTGCAGAACAAAACGCTTTAGAACATAAATTAAACAGTACAACTGAGGAACGAAGAACGGGAATTCTATAGTTCAAAAATTCGAAAAAATCATTCTTACTTCATAAATAATTACTGCTATACAAAATTATGTACTGATGTGGTACAAAGTTAAAATAAAATATTCGGTATATTTGTAGCACACCAGTACATAATTTTGTATAGCAGTAATTATTTATGAAGTAAGAATGATTTTTTTTTAATTTTTGAACTATAGAATTCCTGTTCTTCATTCCGCAGTTGTACCGTTTAATTTATGGTCTAAAGCGTTTTGTTCTGCAGTTAAAACTGTTATGTAAGAGCTGATGATGGTTTAAATAAACCGAAAACGTTTCTCTAAATATTGAAAAAGGTTGTAGAGTCATAATGGTGTGCTTTATAGTGCTGAAGTGAGTAATAAACTGTCAATAAGATACCAATTAAAGCAGTGAATACTGGATTTATTTTCAGAATGAATTAACTGCGAAAATTGGGTATTCTACTATAATTGAAAAATGGTTAAAATATATTCAAAAATGATTTTAAAATAATATGATCTGTTTATTTGCTTGATTTTTAACTTTTATATTAATAATTATATTAGGATTATTATATATTTAGTCTTAACAGAACTATATTATTTTTCTTAATAGTTTCGAAAGAAGCAATTAAAATTTGCAAGGAGCAGAATCCATGATTGGGGTCTTTTTGCTTTAGAACCAATTGCAGCAGATGAAATGGTTATTGAATATGTAGGTCAAATGATACGTCCAATTGTTGCTGATTTAAGAGAGACTAAATATACTGAACTAGGTATTGGTAGCTCATATTTGTTCAGGGTTGATTTAGAAACAATTATTGATGCAACAAGATGTGGAAATTTAGCAAGATTTATTAATCATAGTTGCAATGTAAGTAAAATGAAATTGTTCCAATTAATATATTTATTATTTAAAATAGATTTTTAATTTATTTAAATTAAATTTGTAATTCTTAATTTTGAATATTTTATTATATTTCAGCCAAATTGTTATGCAAAAGTAATTACTGTAGAAGGACAAAAGAAAATAGTTATCTATTCTAAACAAGCTATCAATGTCAATGAAGAAATCACTTATGATTATAAATTCCCAATTGAAGATGAAAAAATACCATGTTTATGTGGTGCTCCACAGTGTCGAGGTTATTTGAATTAAAAAAAATCAGTCAACAGAGTTTATTTCTTGAAAGAAAAGATGATTTTGAACAATTGCATTTTATGATTTGTGCATTACTATTACCATGTGATTGTGAATAGTTTTTTCTAGGATTTTGAACCCAGTTCATCACATTATGTTAAAAAAACAAAAAATTGTATATACCGGTATAAAATATGTATATAATATAAAAATCTCTCCTGCCTAAGTGTTGTTGCCATGTCTGATTTTAGCTTATTGTTAAAATATATTGGTGCTGGTGTCAAAATTTGTGGTGTCTTTTGTTGTATTTTTTTCCCTATATGTTCTACAAATTATTTACCAATGAGATGTCATTAGGAATATGAAGCAACAGCAGCATATCCAAAATTGTATATTTTATAAAAGAACTGACGATAAGTTTCAGTTTATCAATTTAATAACTTCCTATGAAGGGACAAATGTACAGAGAATTCAGTTTTTTCCCAAGAAAGACATGGTACATTGTTGTTATAAGTAAATCAGAAGATTGTTTAATTGAGAGGGAAAAGAACGAAGAATATTCATAATTTCATCTGTAAATATCCATAGCTATGTGTTAAATAATACAGAGACTAAATCTCAATTTTATCTGAGAAAACTTTGAATGTGTGGATAGGATTGAACTGACATTTTCTTGGTCAGTTCTTTAATTTTGTATAATATTGAGGAGTCATTAAACATTATGGTTTTTAACCATTGCAGTTGATTATATTGTTTTCAGATGAAAGTCATCCTTTTGTCATAAACTATTTTTGTTTCATAAAATATTCTCATGTGATTGAAAGTGATGTGATGTGATGAATGTATTAAAGCTACACTAGTGTTAATAAACATTAAAGGCTAAATATGTAAATACATATTAGCAAATTTTACACAACAATAAAAAAAACATTTAATTCCTTTTACATATTTAGTTAAAGTACAAAATGAGATGAAATGCACATTTTTTATTATAATTACTTCATCGAATCATATTTTTAACAGCAGAAAGGAAAATTTCCATTTTATTGAATATTCATCTTTTTACATTTATAAATAAATTGATATTCATTTCAACTTATATTTATTGTGTGATATTTTGATATAATATGTACACTAAATACTCAAATGCTATAAAATGGGTGTCTTGAGTTTTATAAAGTAATGAATTACCTTTAAATATAAAACTATCAAATAAGTAGTTTTGATGTAAGAAATAAATTATCCTTTTACTTTGAAAGAATACAATTTTTATTCTATTTAAAAATGATAACATTTAGTGAAAAAATAGTATAATAATGAATATTCATTTTTATACTATTATTATTACTAATATTAAATATTCATTGAATTTAATTTGTTGTCTTCATTTATATTTTGTTTATCGTGGCATTTGTAATATTTACTTCTCCAACATAGATGTTGAGAGAGATTTATCAAATAGATTTATATTAATTTATTATAAAAGTAAAAATTGATGTGAAACCTAAACCATTCATCACAAAATAGCAAAAATGTTATATTTGTATGATGATAATGTATTTCACACTTTTAGATGATTTTCTCAAATAAAATAAAAATTAAATTGTTTTAATATTAAAAACTTCTTCAAGTAAATGGATTATTTAAATTTATTATTAAAAAATTATTGTAAATTGCATGTTTGAAAGAATTTATACGTTTATATTTTAAAATAATAAATACACACATACAATATAATATACACATGCAGAATATATTTAAACAGTTATATAAAAATATAAAAGTGATTCAGACTGCAAATTTTATTTGTTCATCAAGAAAAGCACATCAGTTATATATGTAAATATAAAACTAATGTTTTTCTTGATGACATTAAAAACAAAGTTTTCATTTCACATGAATATTGTATTAATATAAAATTAAAAAATAATTGCATAATTCTTATTGGAACCAAAATAATGATTTATAAAAAAGTTGTGATTTTTTTGGGGGGGAACTGCATCCCAATGAAATATTTGATATTAAATTCTTATATCATGATAAAACAAGATACACATTAACATATTTGTTATAAAAAATATAGCAATAATTACTACTAATTCTCAAACTTATAATTTTGAATAATAATCTATGTAGGTTATGTTGATAAACAGAAAGGTGAAAATCATGCATAAAAAAAATTCCAGACGATAAGATTCTTATATACTGAATGAACTAAAATTAGTAAGACTTATTTATAAAATAATCTACTTTGAAGTACTGTGAAAGATTATACTAATTATAGTCTGTATGAATTATTTTAATATAAATAGTATTTTTTTCTATTTTCAAGATACATCAATTACCCTATAATTGAATATATCCTAAATATGATAAATATACTATTACATTGGAATAAGTTTAGTATAGAGTTAACATTTTATTATACTTATTCAAAAATATATGTAAAATTTATGTTTTCCAGTCAATTATACCAGAATTTATTCAATTTTCATTTAATGAACAATTAAATGAAAATTTTATATTGATAAACAGTTATGGTTTAATTTGATTAAATAATAGATTGAATAATTTGTTTGATTCTGTGTAATTTTGTTTTACAGCGGATCAAATTCTAATGCCAATACAAATTTTTGTATAAAAATATAGTACTGCAATTTAAAAAAAAAAATATGGCAGAGCCTGTTTAAGATCTTTTCAATATCTTGTCAAACTTCAAAATGATATCTAGTGATCAGATTTTATATCTGATCTAACTCAGAAACTTAAGTTCAGAATGACATTAATTCTGAATTTGTATGCAATATTATGAAACAAGAAATTGTACAATGGGCATAACTCTTAATCATTTTCTTTAATTTAAATGAATTTACATCCATCACATCCTAAGAAATGTTCATATGCATTTCAGAATTCATATAATAAGTATATTATATTCAATACTGTAAAATTTAATAATTCTTGTAAGGAATAAAATTTAGAAGAAAGTTTTGAATTATAAACAAAAAAATAAAATTAATCATATATAATAAACTATAAATAGAAAAAATATTGGCTAGCTTTAAATTTTAACATATTGCTAACAAAATAATTTTTTTAATATACAGTATTTGTCTATTTAGATTTAAATAAAACTATTTTTATAATGGATTTCAGATGACAAAATTATTAATTTTTCAATATAAATCTCAATAAAAAAATAATGGATTAAAGTTATTAATAAAACATCTTGCATTCAATTAGATGAAATTAAATATTTTAAAATGAGTTTAATTTTATTTGTTCAAAATAAGTGTTTTCAAGATGTTATCAATATATATATTTTTAAAGGAATATTAATTAAAATATATTTTTGGATGCTCAGTAATCCAAAAATTTCAAAATTTAAATCACAGATGCTACTCATCAAAACAAAGCAAAATGTCCATATAGACATAAGGCCGAAAATTTTTCTTTTTTAAGATAGCACAGTGTAAAAGCATAGATCGTAAATGCAACTCTCAGAAATGAGCAAAACAGTCACTAACATTTACTATTGAGATAGAAGTTATTAAGAATATTAAAATGAATATAAATTATCGATATTTAAAATTTTTATAGATATATCAATAATAATAATAATATTTGATAGTGCTAATCATTAGTTCTAATATCTAATCTGCCAGATGACTGCAATGGAAAGTGCTGTGCTTTCACTCTGGAGAATCCCGGTTCAATTCCCGGTACGTCTCTAGTTTTTCAGGAAGAGTCTGGTCTGGCTTGTTGAATCTCATCCACCATCTGACAACAGACCCACCAGATACGCACCGAATGGAAAGCATCGTAAAATGACAGATGGTTCGTTGAATTCCATCATTGGTCGTGTGGAAACGCTTCGGCGTTTTATTCTGGAGGACCCGGGTTCAATTCTTGGAGGCCATCTTTTGCAAAATTTATTCATGGAATTCGGCCAGGCTTGTCGATCCATACCCTCCACAATCCGACTGACTCTCGTGGAGGTGGGCAATCTGTGGAAGGGCTTGTTTCGCCCTGTCACGTATTACCTACCTGAGTGGAAAGTAGCGATATCTGTTAACAAAAAAAAGAATTCCATCCTCCATCTGACATTAACTCCACCAAGATTATGGGCGGTCCAACCAAATAATGGAGGCATGGAAATGCCTCGCCGTTTGGTACTCACGAGGTGGAAAGTGGTGTTAAATCACACATGAAAAAAATCCCAATGTCGGTCATTCTTTATTTAAATTATAATTTATTTCATTAGAAAATGTATTTTATTTTTCTATAATTTGTTCGCTTTCATTGATTATAAGAATATATTTTATTTAATTTAATTTATTTGTATAAATATTCTGTCTTATTTTTGTTTCAATTTAATAAAATATGCTGGATATCATCCATGAAACGAATAATTTTTAAATTCAATTCTAATTTAATTTAGAATAATCGAAGAGAACTGAAATTGAAAAAGAATTTAAAGATTAACATGGAGATTTTAATAGAAATTTTTCAAATAATAAATAACAAATTATATTTGGATAACAAATATACTAGGATTCTTGGAAAAGTAGAGGAAAAATTTGGGTATAACAGATTTTATATTTTCTCAGGTATTTAGGCTAAATTTGTTATTTTGATCATCATATAATGATATTAGATTAATATAAAATGTTTTAATATAATGCACGATATTAAAACATTTTTCGAAAAACGCAAAATAAATGCATTTTCGAAAATTTTAGATCGTTTTTCCGGTACAATTGTCGCCTTACCGAAGCGCGGCGAAAGTGATACATATAAAAAGGGGTGCCGAAACACGCAAAAAAAATCCCTAATAGACCAGGGGTCAAAGGTCAAACGCTTACGAAATACAGAGGCATCTAGGCGGCATAGGTACTGGAGCAGGGGAACGGGACGCGTCGCGTCGCAGACCGCAGGGAGGCCAGGCACAACGTCAAACGCATGCGCCATTTGCAATAAACGGAAATTTGCGAATCTATATCTCGTAAACGTTTGATCTTTGACCCTTGGTTCACTAGGGATTTTTTGCGTGTTTCGGCCCCCCTTTCGATGCGTACCACTTTCGCCGTGCTTCGGTAAGGCGACAATTGTATCGTTTTTTCTTTTTTTTCCGTTCTTTGCTTTCTTCTGTTTAGGAAAATACTATGTTGCGAAGAATGACTTACTGCTTATTAAAAAATCCACAACTGAATCCAAAATTTAGAAGTTTGGGCTCTTTCCTATATGGTTTAATGCTGCTTTCCATCCGATTATCAAAGAGAAAGCGGCCCAGAACGGGGCATTTCTATCCTGCTATGGACTAGGTAGCTCAGCCTTCCCTAGGTGGCTCAGCCTTCCGATGAAGGATGGGGATCAACGAATTAAGCCCCAACTTCTGAAAAAACTGGAGATACGGAGCCTTGGAATTGAACTTGGCTCTTCCACCGCGGCTATCCGATCGACGAAGTCTGGGCCTTGAAATCGATTCTGTTTTACATGTAGATATCTGGCATGTTTTTACGTGGCCAATTAGCTAACTGAATATAGAACTATACTTTTGAGATATTTGAAATAAAATCGTAAGCTCTGTCTATAAGCTTAAATTTATTTCAAAATATTGTCAGCCGGATGGCCGCGAGGTAAAGCTTTGGCTTATCATCCTCGACCGGGTTCAAATCCGGGTCTACACTTCCAGTTTTTCAGGAGGTCCGGCCCGTTTTTTTTGTCAACAGATGACGACACACTCCATTCAGGTAGAATACTATGTGGCAGGGCGAAACAGGCCATTCCACAGGCTGCTCACCCCTGCGGAGGGGTCAACCGGATTTGGAGGACGGGGATCGATGGCCGGGTCCGGACCCCATGATAAATATTTTCAAGGGATGGGACCCGAGACTCGAACTGGGTCCTCCAGAGTGTAAAGCCGAAGCGTTTCCACGCGGCCAATCCGGAGGTCCTCCAGAGTGGAAAGCCGAAGTGTTTCCACACGGCCAATCCGGCCATCCTCCAGAGTGGAAAGCTGAAGCGTTTCCACGTGGTCAATCCGGTAATCCTCCAAAGTGGAAAGCCGAAGCGTTTCCACGCGGAATCCGGCCGACCACTCCAGAGTGGAAAGCCGAAGCGTTTCCACGCGGCCAATCCGGCCGACGACCCACGATAAATATTTTCAAGGGGTGGGACCCGAGACTCGAACCCGGGTCCTCAGAGTGGAAAGCCGAAGCGTTTCCACGCGGCCAATCCGGCCGACTCAACCTTGGGATATGGATGGAAAGCCGAAGCTCATGCGACGAATCCGGCCGACTCCCAGAGATGGTTAACTAATGTTTATGCCAATCCAGCCGACGGTCCGGCCCGTTGAACCCCATCCTTCAACCATCCGGCTGACTCCACCATGGGTGTTGGCCATCCTGTGAAGGGCTCTACAAATGGCCGACGCCAGATACAGAATATCCCATGAGGATATAGCGGCTTAATTTAATTAACTAACTAATTTCAAAATATTCTTTATTTTAGAAAATATGAATAAATAAATATTTTTTAACAATATGAACTTCTTTATCTACTCTTTTTCATATTTAATTGTACTTACATGATAAGCTATTATTTAGACATTTTCCAGAATTTTGAATAATCTATTTTTAAAAGTAAAAATATTCACTTAATTTACATTCTTGTATTTTTTATTTTTCGTGTCAGTTTTAGCATTTATAGTTGCTATATATACCGCAATTGGTTATGGAAAGGAATTCCTTTGTACTTTCACCACCATTGTTTATCCCATTTATGCAACGTAAGTATATATATTTTTTCTCTGAGTTAATTACTTATATATCGTTTTCAATATTTTCAATATAATAATAATATTTTTAAATTAAGAATAGCTGCTATAGAACAAAATAATCTGGAAGAAACAAAAGCATTTTTGGTTTATTGGGTAATATTCGCATTAATTCAGTTCTTTGAAATCGTTTTTGATTTTATAATTATTTGGATTCCTTATTACTGGCTATTAAAGGTAAACAATATTTTTATACAATATCAACAATTATTATTTTTTTTTTAAATGGAGAACTAACTGATCATTTTAGATGCTTTTCCTATTTTTTTGCTTCATTCCTGTTTCCGACAATTTATCTGTATTCCTTCATCGGAATTTCTTGTTAGAACTGATGAAGTACGCTATGTTGCAGAATTCGGGAAAAAATTCTGAAATGCAATATTTCACTGAGAAAGAATCTTTTTATGGTAAGCCAAACAGTTTACGAACAATTCGGAAGATACTTTCTCTCTTCCTTATATATATACTATATATTAAATATTTAGACTTGAGTACTTAATTATTTAACATTACAATAAATAACATTTGAAATGTTCATTATTATTTATAGATAATAGAGCCGAATCTGACAAAGAATAATGTAAAAGTTGTAATATTTTCAATATAAAAATTTTACCAAAATTATTTTGGAATAAAAAAATTAAACTGAATAATATAACTATTTCTATTATTATAAAAAAATAGTGTTTTATCACTATTTTAAGATTATTAACATAAGATTAGTTATGGAAATGTTAGTTATATTTTTTCTTTTTTTTGTCAACAGATGACGCCACTTTCCACTCAGTAAGAGTATTAAGTGGCGGGGTGAAACAAGCCCTTCCACAGGCTGCCCATCCCTGCGGAGGGGTCAGCCGAATTGTGGAGAACGGGGATCGACGGGCCGGGCCCGGACCCCCATAATAAATATTTTCAAGGTGTAGGACCCGAGATTCGAACCCGGGTCCTCCAGAGTGGAAAGCCGAAGGATCCGAGACTCGAACCCGGGTCCTCCAGAGTGGAAAGCCGAAGCGTGGATGAGACCCGAGACTCGAACCCGGGTCTTCCAGAGTGGAAAGCCGAAGCGTTGAGATACTATAGAACCCGAGACTCGAACCTGGGTCCTCCAGAGTGGAAAGCCGAAGCGTTTCCACACGGCCAATCCGGCCGACGAACTTCAATATTTGATTGTGTTTTGTACAGGCGGCCAATCCGACCGACGGCAGCGGCCATTTGCCACTACCCATCATGGGTACTGGCGCCCATCACAGGCTGGCCAGTACCCATGATGAAGTCAACCAGATAGTTGAAGGCTGGCCAGTATCCATGATGGGTTCAACAGGATGGGGTTCAGTACCATGATGGGGTCCAACACCTCCAGTTTTTCAGGCGGGGCCCGTGGAGGTGTGGGACCCGGATTTCAATCCGGATCCTCCAGGATGGTAAGAAGCCATCCGGCCGATTCTAAATTATGGTTTTATAATTCGAAACTTCTACACACAACGCTGTTGCGTTATTTTAATCCGTTTTTATTTACTTTAATGCTAAATTTAATGCTTTTCAAAAAATAAATACCAAAGTACTTTTTAATATATATAAATATACATAAAAATAACAACTTCCACCATGGATGTAGCAGTGTTCGGGCAATATCCAAGTGACTGGATGTGACGTATTCGACTAAGTGGAAACGTTTGGGTAAAGTGCCGAAATTTTTCCCTTACAAGATAACGCAAGATCAACAACTGCTTCCAAATGATGCGGAAACTCGTTCGTATTTTTCTCATCTGTTCCTAGTTCGGATAGTTATCTTTGGAATATCCTATAGAATGATTAAGGGTATTTTTATCTCAATGGCTCTATCAATACACACAATTGAAAACTCTTAAACATTTGAACAAATTCCCTCGCATCAACTGAAAGTCGCAATGTGGTGTGGCTTTACTGCCTCGTTCATAATTGATCCGTACTTTGTCGAAGTATCCAAACCAACAGGGCCCGTGACTCGTTATATCACTATAGGCAGATATCGACAAGTGCTACTTCAGTTTCGTTATTCCACAGCTACAACAGCGTGGATGTATCGACACGATCGTGTTTATGCAGGATGGAACACCCCCTCACGTAGGATTGACAGTACAGCGAGTACTATGACATTTCACCGAAGACCGAATAATTTGTCGAGCATTCCTTACGAAGTGGCCAGCCCATTCGCCTGATTTCATTTCATGTGACTTGGTTGTGAGGATATTTGAAAAACTTTGTTTATCAAGGACACGTGGACATTTTAGCAACTTTGAATAATGGAATAACGCTTCACGTGAGACAAATCTGTAGAGATTTGCTGCGTTCCGCAGTGGAAATGTAGTTTTAGAAAAATGTGCCAGGGCAACATATTGAAGCGTTTTTTTGTAATCGAGACAAAATAAAAACTACTGTCAACAGTGACCTTTTGTTTTCTTTATTACGTTTTCTTAGCTCCACTACAGCGATATTTTCCCCCTGGTGGTGCATTTCGGAACTATTTATTTTCTTTATCGAAATCGAATTCCCATAGTCTAGAAAGTAGGCTAAATAAATTTGGCTGAGTTTGGCCTAATAGATTCTTGGCTATCGGGCTCTAAACACCTCCTCTTTAATTATGGCTACTCAATATTTATATTTTTTCGTTCATTTTCTCACCCACATCTAATAGAAGTGCAGTGTTTGTGGAAAGTTTCCCTACTCGTCACCATCTTTCTAGCGCTCCTACTTTCATTATTATGGCTAATCCAATTAAAACTGAGTGAGAGAAAATTTTGTATAATTTTCAAGTTAAAACTGAGATTTTTTTATATATTATAATTTTAGTAATACCGCATTTAAACATAATATCATGTATATTAGATTTCTGTGGTTTTAGATTTATTTTAAAATTTTGTAATTTTACTATATCATTAATATTTAATACTGTATTTCTATTAACTTTACTATTCCTTGTAGATATAGAATTAGAAAGACAATACTTAAATTTTTATTATTTATATATATATATTGTGTCAACTTTAGAATAGCAGTTTTTCAGTAATTGTGTGAAAATTGTTAGAAAATGTGAATATAGTACTTCTTTTATTTTAGCTTTGCTGAGAAAATAATCTGAAACAAATTAAGGAATTATGGAAAAGAATAAATTTACAGGCTAAGAAAGAATACAGAATTCATAATGGAGATAAAAGGAAAAAAGGACGAAGCCCATCACCGAAAGATTTATCATATTTTACCCAAAATTTATTTAATATAATTCCTACATTTTATAATATGTATGATATTAATGGTGAAGATATACAAAGGTGAAGAAAAAAATTAGAAATTATAATACAATAAAAAAAAATTTATTAAATTTTTATTAGACAGACATATATATAATATAGTATTTTGCAAAATGTTAACAAAGAATCAAAACATTTTTTTTTTCAAATTTTATTAATGCTCAAAATTTTTAAATTTAATTCAATTCAGAATGAAAATGTATCAGCTTGTAATTCAACAAATCCGCAAAATGTTAACAAAGAATCAAAACATTTTTTTTTTTCAAATTTTATTAATGCTCAAATTTTTAAATTTAATTCAATTCAGAATGAAAATGTATCAGCTTGTAATTCAACAAATCAGCCAATAACAATAATCCGAGTGAATGATGATGATGATGCTCTTCAGAAGCAGGAAGAAATAAAAGTTGAGATATTGCGGAATTAAAAAATTAAGAAAATCCAAGCCCATAATCATAAAGGAAAGGTTAATGTCTGCTTTTGGAGAAAACAGTGTATAAGTTAGAAGAAAAATGGCTTATACAAATTATTTAGAAGAATTTAAATTAAAAATAAAACATATGAAGAACAACAAAAATGAATTGAGCCGCAGTCAAAACAAAAATATTTAAAAGAGAAACTTGAAAATATTTAATGTACTATACATTATTTTTTATATTAACCGTAATAAAAAGTTATCAGAATATTCTTGATTTAATATTTTTTAATAAATTTGTTTTAATATTATTTTCTAATTTGATCCAATAGTGTACAGTACTTATTTATGTAGCAAAATGATTCAAAATTAATTCTCAGCAAACTGCAATTCTTTTTAGTTTCTTCATTAATATGGATGTCGTGTTCTTGAATTAATGTTGAAAATTTTAAAAATAATGAAATTAAAATTAAATTTAATATATTTAAAATGTTTGAAGTAATGCATCATATTTTAACTCGGCTCTAGTGCAGCGGTTCTCACCTTGTGGTACGCCACTGGAGGTACGCGAGACACGACTAGTGGTACGTGAATAATTTGTATACAAGACATCTTTTTATTGGTGGTGCTGAAATTTTTGAATTCTGATTTTAATGGTACGCATTTATAGAAAAATTGAGAACCGCTGTTTTGTATGTAGCTGTAAGGTGGAGTTAACAAATACGGCAAGCGAGGATATCAGGTATCTCCAAGGATTTAACCTCGTACCAACACTAATATTATTCCGATTACTTTATTCCCGGTTAACTCGATCGGGGTTACTTTTATCTCAGTTAACTTCGCTAGTGTAAAGATAGTATAACAGTATACCACCAAGTTTTTCCTATCAATATTTTTATTTCATAATTATTAAAAATGCTTGCATCATATGTTTCTCCTGGCTATCTTGTTATAATATTTGTTATCCTAATATCAGAATCATATATAAACCTAAACAAATTATATAAAGAAGATATTTAATTTATATATAACATATATAATCAAAATTTGTTACTTTAATATATATATTCTGTTTAATTTCGATATACTTAGATTTTATGATTAAAAAACCAGTTTAATTTGATAAATAAGAAGTTATGGAATATAGACTATATAGTACAGAATATGTTATTTAAAATATTTAAACACGTTTTTAAAAAAATCTAATTCAAATATTCTTAATTTATTAATAAATATTCAATATTTAAAAAATAACTTTATAAAAAATTAATTTACCTCACATTTAACGGTTAATATATTTTTGATTTATATATCTTTGGGCTCGATTGCTCGCACAATTTATTATTTTTATGTGTGCAGCCAATTGCACCAATCACTTGGAAATTTCATAAAGTTTTCTTTATGTATTCACCACTTGGTGGTGATGATGATGATGGGATATTGGTATATTCCTCGTATTTAAAACATATTGTAAATTATTTTTTTTTTTACTGTTTAGAACGTATAATTTTGATATTAATTTATCATTAACTTTTATACTACAGATAAATGCTATGTAATATTACCTTTTGCGAAAGAAATTGATGCTTGTTTAATTAATTGATTGGCTTACTCCTACTAATTAAATCTCTTTATACTATTTTACATTACGCCATATGAACGAAAATAGCACCGATCGAAAGATGACGACGAGTAGAGAAAACTTTCCAAAATGACTGCACTTTTTCTAGTGCGGATGTCTTGAAAATGGACGATGAAATTATATTATTTCTCTATACATGGTACCCTTCGACCATAGTACATAAACCATTTTGAAAACTTGTTTTGATATCCGAGATACAATAGTTTTTGAAATGATCTTTAATACATTAGAATTGTCGATTAAGAGTTTTAATCATCTGTCTTTAACTCTCTAATGTATATTTTTCACAAAAGATAAAATTAAAGTATTAAAATTGAATATTTACCTTCTCGCCGACTGATGATTAAAAGTGAGAATCGGCAATTTCGTTGTGTTAAAGATTCATTCCAAAAAACTATACATTAGAGCATTAAAGATTCGCCGTCCACCGACTGATGATTAAAATACGAATCGATATTTTCGTTGTATTAAAGATTAAGCGTGAGTTCGTAAAATGCTTCGAGAAATCTCCGCTGGAGAAGCTAAAGAATGACGTCACGATCAGTAGAGATGAAGAGACATCGCGA
This sequence comes from Olivierus martensii, assembly GCA_000484575.1. Lineage (NCBI taxonomy): Eukaryota > Metazoa > Arthropoda > Arachnida > Scorpiones > Buthidae > Olivierus > Olivierus martensii. The sequence continues at coordinate 29,263 of AYEL01069251.1, forward strand.
TTTATTAGGCGTATTCGGCAATTCAGAATTCTTAAGAAATCTGAACAATGATCGTTCGTGCGTTAAATAGGTTTAAGTGTTCTGCGTTAAAATCGAGGTTATTGGGGATTGATTGTTTGGGTTTTAGAGGTTTTTTTTTCAGGATAAGTTGAGGCCCCACAAAGCTCGGGGCTCCTCCGCGTCGCTGGGTCGCTGACCATCAGCTACGCCATTGGTAGTAATACAATTACAAATGAAATATTTGGTACCTCGGCAGAAAAGATTGATAAACGCTATTGTAAAAGATAGGTATCGACGAACTGGGCCAGAGCCTATATATAAATTTCCCCAAGGATGGACTCCTGATTTAATACTAATTTCTCTATGTGGAAAGCTGAAGCTTTTCTATGTGGCCAATCAAGCTAAAATAAATATCAATACGTCCTTAACTATAAAAATTTATTCGAAAATAATAATTAAATTGTATAATTTTGTTTTAAATTACTAATATAATATGAGTATGTTATCTCTTTGCCATAAAATATTAAGAAATCAAAATCTATAATGTGATTATGTTTATTATACAGCATCCTTTTTAATCACTTATTAAATTTTTCTCCAAACAAATCAAAATATTCTACACTATTCATCCAACTTGAATCAGACATTTTTTATGTTAAATATCCCCGAATTAAAAATTCTAGTTAAAAATATAATTGATGAAAAGTTTCTAACAATACGAATTGCAGGAGTTTGCATAACAATCCTCCAATAATTCGCTAATACAACAATAGAGTGAAATCGAGAATTTGGCAAGAACAGCATTCGACTACGAAGATTTTAACTGGAAATAATTTAGAAGTGATAAGAAAAAAGCATCTGCAAGAAGGATTTTCTCGGATGAAGAAAGGGATGAACTCCACAAACTTTGTTATATCTCCCTCGGGGAAGTCTAATATTTCCACTACGCTTTTATGAGGACAAAGTCCCCATTAGCTCGAAACTAACTATTACTAAGAGTGGCACTGTTAAAGCTTCTATCCCTCGGCCTCGGCCATTCAGCACAGTACGCCATCTTGGGATTTGGGACTCTTTTAGGGCGCGTTCAAAAAGTCTAACGCATTAAACTTTTCTCACGTTGAGTTAGTCTCGTTATAAGATTATTACTTAGCAATAATTGTCAGACATATTAAAAGAATTGTGAAGTCCTATCTAAAATAAATTATAAAATCAGTTTTTAATATAAAAGAATTCTTAATTGAGAATGCTTTATAATTTTTAAATTTCCTTTTTTAATAAAATTACTCCAAAAAAATCTAAAATAAATATCTACACTATTATCTCTATTAGTTCTATCTTGATCACCTGAACCATGATACACATGACCTCTGTAACTTGACCAATTGATCACCTGAACCATGATACACATGACCTCTGTAACTTGACCAATTGAGTCCATTCTGTATTAAGAGCAAGAAAAGTGAAATACAAAATTGATAGCAATTTTCCAATTCGTATTGACTGAAATACAGCCAAGCGGAAAAATACTGGAAGGCAAATGATGAAACAGAAGAATTAAGTGAGGTGGTCACAGAAATTGGAGCTATTCGAAAAGAGGATGTCAATCATTTGATAATGGAATTAAAATCATTTGCCGTGGAAAAATGCCCAGGTATGCTGAGTGATATGGCCAGCATTGAGAGTGCTTTCTCTGCTTATCTCCAAAAAAAGAATAAGAAACAGACTAAAATTGGCTCTTTTTTCAGAAAGAGTGATCAAACCATGAGAAAACAATACATGAGTAAATGCATTGATGTTGTAGATACAGTATTGTTTGAATAATTTTCCTGTGTTTTCACTGTGTATTTCTGTATGACATTTTCTAATAAAAGTTGCACAATAAAAATGAAGCACGTGTATGTGTCAGTACAGTTTAATAATTGATGAAAAATCACGAACAACATAACATTTAATGATTGTTCACATGTTGACCAGTTTCCTTCAGTCCCTTGGGTGGTCAACTTTTGGAGGTTAAACTGTATTTTGGATATAGGTACGGATATTTTAATAATTTATTCACCAGATGTTATCCGTCAAAGTTCTTCAGCCTAGAGGATTGGCTTCTTCCTGATGAAACAGCGAGCCGCTGTTCACCAGTTTTGTGAATCGTTGGATTATTTATAAGATTTAAAAAGCCTATTTTAAGAAATCGTTGAATAGCCCAGTTATTTATAAGGAAATAAGGAAAGAACAGTGGCAATGTGGCGGTTGTAGATTTCACATTTTCTCCATATCACAGATTAGTTGATACAGATGGGACACTTCGCTTATTCGAAGATGCTGCCACTATTGGCAGTACCTGGCGTTACTCATTTTACTTTTGTTGTAGATAGTGGAAGATCGGTTATTATTGTTTCTACGAATCTTATGGCAGTTTTATTACAAAAAACTTTTATAATTAAAACTTTTAATGGTTTGAAACATCATTTTTATTAATAGTTGAGTTCATTTCAAGTACTCTCCATAGAGGCGCTTCATTCGTTTCTTATATACAATAGTCTATGAGAGTGTCCTATCTGTATCAACTAATCTGTGCTCCATATAAACAATACTTAACCAATCAATTCGCAACGTGGCTGGTGATAAATGGCTAAATTCCGAAGTAAACATTGAAATTCACAAAGACGTACATGTCATCTGATCTGCAACATTTTCCTATTTGTTATTATTGGACGAATCCAGTAAAGTGTGTATTGTGAAGAATTCCTGATGCCTTGCTAAAGTTTTCTGATTTATTGGCTATTGCTTAAATTTACTAGTTATAAAAATGTCGGATATAATTACCTTTATATTATATAATGTAGTTTCAATAATGCAGTGATTAGTTATTAAAATATCTAAATAGAATGTGTATTGTGAAGAATTCCTGATGCCTTGCTAGTTTTCTAATTTATTGGCTATTGCTTGAATTTACTAGTTACAAAAATGTCGGATATAATTACGTTTATATTATATAATGTAGTTTCAATAATGCAGTGATTAGTTATTAAAATATCTAAATAGGACAAATTTATTGTTCAAAGTTTTTACATACCCATTCTAATAAGATAACAAAATTTTATTTTTTATGTTCTCTGAAAAATGCCATATCACTTGTCCACTGGCGCCCCCTTGACTTGGCCTGGGGACCAAGTTGAATGGGAGGTCTTTTTTCTTTTGTATGGTAAGCTTGGTGGCTAAATTTTGATTGCCTCTTTCCACTCAAATAGAGTACTAAGGGAGCCGTTCTGAGCCAAAATTAAATTAAAAGCAAAATGTAGAAAGCAAAGAACCATTCCAACTTAATCTATGTGAAAATGTAGAAAAAACAGACATTCCAACTTAACCTATGTGATGACATGTGTGTAGTAAAAGCAAAGAACCCTTCCAACTTAACCTATGTGATGACGTGTGAGTGTAGCTCTGTATAGAAGAGTATTAATAACCTATTTTAAGTTAGGTAGAAACTTAGAATGGGAGGTCAAGAACATGGAATATCATTACTATTCACCAGATATTTGTATAATTTACACTTCTTAAAAATTATTTAAGAAAATGTGAGTTGAAAATTAAAACAGACGTTTTTTTGGAGGGGGAGAGGGAGCCAAAGATTCTGGATACGTCACTGAACTTGACCAGCAGCGAAGGTTTTATCTAGTACTTGAAATAAGTAAACCATAAATAATGGTTTACTTATTTAATTACCACTTAGCGTTTATCTGTCGATGGTGAAACAGATGTTTAATGGATAAAGCTATCAGTGACTTTATGGGGAAACCAGCTAATAAATATTTTAATGTGCTTTAAGTAGAATTGCTGTGATTTGTTAGCATAAGCCTTGTTAGATATATCATTCGAAAATATAAACTATACATTCTAGAATTTTATTTTTGATTAAATTAAAAATTATGTTTTTCGTTCGTTTCAAACCCTCTATCTTCGTGTGATGTTTATTTTTCTTAGGTGATCATTAAATCATATCCAATGATATAATAACTTTAAATATAACATCGTATTATCAAATGGCGTAATTCGTTAGAAATTTTAAATCAATGGCATTAACTAGTAAAATTCTAAATATTTGTAGTAACTTCTGTGCTTCAAAAATTCTAAAATATGTAGACACTGATATCTCATAACTTACAAATTAAATTATGAAATAATAGTATATTCTATTATTAACACTCTGATATCTCATAATTTACAAATTAAATTATGAAATAATAGTATATTCTATTTTTTTACTACTATTAAAAATTTTAATTAAAAAAATTGACCCGTTCGGTTTCAGTTTAATTACATCTTACGCAAAAAAAAATTCTCATAAAAATCTATGTATTCTTTTACTTGGGCAAGTGCTATGTTGAGCATAATGATCTTAATATATATTATTTCTGTGTTATTTGAATGTAGGATAAAATTAATCTAAATAACTATTATATTGCTATATTAATTAATGACATCTATTGTTTGTCTAATGATTCCTAGCTGAGAAGAACATTTCTGATGAATAAACTTTGTTCCGATAATTATGCTTATTATAAATTATTTTTCTAATTTACAAAAATTAATGCTGTACTGTATTTTTAATAAAAACAGAATATTCAACAACTAACAATTTATTTTTGGTTCACAATAACAATTACATAGGAACATTTTAAGTGTAACTGCAAGGAACAGATATACTGTAATTTGTATTTAGGATATTGGTATGACATACTATTTTACAAGAAAACAGATTTTTTTTTTTTAAACTGATAAAATATAACTGATATTTCAAATTGAAGCATTTTTTGATTTATTATTATTTCCGGTTAATGTAATTTTTTCCAATATTCATCACACAAAAGGAATCGATAAACTTTTAATATTCGTGATTTTTAATGAACAGAATCTCTTCAGCAGCAGCACCCGTTACTCCTCCACCATATTTACCAACGGAAGCTTCGCTGTTAGCCTGAAAAGAACAGTTTGCAAAGATATTAGTTTATATTTTTTCATATTTGATAATTTTAATAATAAAAGGTGCAAATAAAATGTCTAATTACTGATTTATTTTGCTATCTAGAACTATATGACAAATAATTAAAGGCTAATATAAATTAAAACAGAATAAATACAGATTGACAATTATATTCATAATTTAAGTAACACTTATATTTGAAAATTCAACATGTTTTAACTATTCATTTCTTGAATTCTTATCTAAATTTCTCTGTAAAACTAAACAAACTGAATGATAAATATGACATAAAATTTCATCATGATATGCAAATGTAATATGTTAAGAAAAAACACACAATTATGGAGTCCTATACTGACAAATCTTAAGTGGGTTCCAGAAACTTAATATAAAATGAAAATTTACTACAGTTTGTTACCTTTTATTTTGTTTTATATAAGATGTATTGTTTAAACATTTTTATTTTTTGGTAAAATTACTGAAATTCTTTTTCATATTTGAATTTAGAATGGAAAAAAATTGATTATGAAAAGTAAAGTAAAGTTTAAATTTATTATACAATATAATTTATGAAAATAAGACTAGTGGCTGATGAGAGGATTAAATTAATTAATTTATGATTTATTTCTTAACAAACCTTAGCTCTCTTCAGAAATTCTTGTTGTCCTGCTGCAACATTTTCAGGTTTTCCTGCCCATGCTTTCAAAGCACTAGCTTGAAGTGCTCGGCCATAACTGAAAGTCAGAGCCCATGGTTTTTTACCAGGATGTTTATTGATAGCATCAAGATTAATAGATGCTTCTTCTTCTGATTGTCCACCAGATAAGAATGTAATGCCTGTTTACAAAAATTAACAACATTAATTATTTTTGAAAAAAAACAACAAATCACAACCTTTTGATAATTTAAAATAAATAAACCTATATATTCAACAAAAAAATTTCGTTAAATTTTGAATATTCAAAGTTTAATAATATCTAATTTAATATCTTTAAAATTTAATTAAGAATTTACTATTATGCATTTTTAAAATTACATCTCAAATCAATAAAATTTGAAATTCAATATTTCATGATTTTTGTAAAATATGAAAATATTAAATCTGGATTCTATAGAAATTCATGCGAGAAAAGATATTAAATAAAAATTTTATCGATAATTCAACAAAAGATCTTTGATGATAAATTCATAAAATTATTACTATTTTCAACAAATATCTTAAACATAAAAAAAAAGTAAAATTTTTAATTAGCTTATTGGCAGATAATATGACAATTACAGTAGTCCCTGATTTACAGAGTTAATTCATCCAAAAAATTCCATGTAAATCAAAAACCACACAAGTCTGACAATGTTTGAATTCAATATATATGAATGGGTGCATTAGCAAACAATGGTCAAATGAAATTTATGAGCCTATTTTAACATAGATAAGAAAATTTAAAGCTATATGTGATATTTTTGCAAAAATATAAATTTTTTATTGAATTTTTCATTAGCATTTTATGGAAATTTAACAAAAATTGAAAGACATGCATCCATATACAAAATCACTTAAGTCAGGGACCTACTATATTTGCAAAATATGTTTCAAATTGATTATTTTAAAATATAATATTAATTTAAATATATAATGATATTTATAATAATTTCTCTAAAATAGTATAACAATAAATAAATATATAAGCCTTATTTCGAAGTGGAAAAAAGAGAGATCGTTTAATAGAATATACTAGTAAAATAATAGAATATACTATTATTTCATAATTTAATTTGTAAGTTATGAGATATCAGTGTCTACATATTTTAGAATTTTTGAAGCACAGAAGTTACTACAAATATTTAGAATTTTACTAGTTAATGCCATTGATTTAAAATTTCTAACGAATTACGCCATTTGATAACTTTAAATATAACATCGTATTATTATATCGTTGGATATGATTTAATGATCACCTAAGAAAAATAAACATCACACGAAGATAGAGGGTTTCTAAAATATTATTTTGATTTAAATTTAAAAAACTTTTGAATAATTTTCTGCAAAAATTCTGAAGAAAGTATCTAACTCTAGTAGTTTTTGATTCAGAAGTTTAATTAGAAAAATTTTTCTTGACTTATATAAAATTTAAATTACACAAATAATTAGAAAAAGAAATTTTTATTTAAGTTGGAGAATTGCTATATTTTAATTTCTAGTGATTTCAAAAATAAAAATTTTTTATTACTAGATAATTAAATTTACACTAAAATTTTTACAATTATTAAGATTAGTTAATTCCAAATTATTCCACTATGGGTTGTTTGGTTAGAATGGTTTATTGCATTTGCAGACTTTGAAATAAGATTTAGATTTAAATTTTTAATTGAAAATTTCAATAGTAACGAAGAATTCAAAAATTCTGATTTTAAAATTATATATTGTATAAAAAATTACTCTTATTTGAAAAACAAAATTCAAGTTACCAGGAACAGCTGCTGGAACAGTCCTTTGCAAAGCTGTAACTGTAGCTTCAGCAATTTGTTGAGGAGTATATTTTGTTTTGCAACTCTGACCAGCAGTAACCATGTTTGGCTTCAAGAGAGTTCCTTCAAGGAAAATATGATGATCGTTCAAAGCTTTATAAACTGCTGCTAAAACAGTTTCTGTCACTTTTTGTGCTCTATCAAGATCATGGTCACCATCAGGAAGAACTTCAGGTTCAACAATAGGGACAATTCTATTCTATAGACATTAAAAATATATTAATTTGAATATTTTTTTTATAATATATTTCTAAAAGTTTTATTATTTAGATTTTAAATTTAAAAATCTTTTGAATAATTTTCATGCAAATAAAAATTTTCTTAAAAGACAATAGTCATTCAAAAAGATTTTTTTTGAAAGATATCCTAAAGTTAATTATTCTTACTGTCTTTAAAGTATAATTTTAATAATTAAAAGAGAAGTAAACTTTTAATCTTGATTTATAAATTTAAAAATCAACGGTGACAATTTAGTCAAGGAAAATTTTTTGAATATTAATCATACTCCTTACATTATATATATAATCAAATTAATAGACATAGCATTTTGTATATGATTTGTATATCCTGCATACATTATTTCTCCCTAGTTCAGAACTGCCAATATATTCTTTTTAACTTCTTTTATACATGGTGATTTTACTTGGTATATCATAAGATTATAAATATTTTTAATAAGATCAAATGACAATATACAATAACTGTATATAAAGTGCCAGATTTGCTTGCTATATCATGCTAAGATGGAATTTCAATAAAAAATTGGCACTTTGTTTGATAAGCAATATTTTACATAAATCTCAAAATGTCAAAGTATTTAAGTTTCTTTTAAATTTCCATCTTGAACTATTATTTTTGTGATTATAAAATACCAGATGTGCTCTATTATAGTTTGATTATATATTATAAACCAATGATTATAATAAGAAATTTTGTATATTAAAAATAAATAGCAATATAATAATAAAATTTTAAATATATAGCATCTGTATTTGCATATTTCAGTAGCTGGCACAGTACATATTACAAATATATTCAAAAGCATAATACTGACTGTCATTAATATCACTAGTTTATTTTTGTGATTATAAAATACCAGATGTGATCTATTATAGTTTGATTATATATTATAAACCAATGAATATTATAAGAAATTTTGTATATTAAAAATAAATAGCAAAATAATAATAAATTTTAAATATATAGCATCTGTATTTGCATATTTCAGTAGTTTGCACAGTACATATTACAAATATATTCAAAAGCATAATACTGACTGTCATTAATATCATTGAATGGATTTATATTTAGCCTCCATTTATGAATGGCAAATTTATTAAAATTTGTTATGTTTTGGGTCAAATTTTATTGACAAGAGTGGATTTTTTTTTATAAAATATTGATTTGGATAAATTAATATATAATATAATCAAATCTAAAATAAAGTTTTTGCTATTGAATTGTTTGCATAAATATATAATATATATTTGTAAAATAGCACATTAGAAAAATCTCTTTTTTTTATTTCCTTATTTTTAGTATTAATATTTCCTAATACTACTGATAAATATTTTTTAAAATTTTCAATGTTATCAAGGATTTTTCATTATTAGTATATTTTTAATAATATTCTCTCTACACATTTTGTATACTGTATATCATTTTAGAGAGCTTTAAAAGTGCATTACTAAGTTATCCTATTTCTTAATACAAATGGTACAATTTTCAATGTTATCAAGGATTTTTCATTATTAGTATATTTTAAATATTTTCTCTACACCTTTTGTATACTGTGTATCATTTTAGAGAGCTTTAAAAGTGCATTACTAAGTTATCCTATTTCTTAATACAAATGGAATAAACATATATCCATTTTTTTACATATTTATATTTGCAGAAAACTAATAGCAATACTTTAATTTAATATACAAGTATATCAACAAAAATGTATATTCTATTTTTATCTTTTTGAATTTAAAATCCTGATTATATTTTAACTGCAATGTTTTGAAAATGTTATCATTAGTGTTTGCCAAATGATCAGGATAACATCAATGTATAAATGTATATTCTATTTTTATCTTTTTAAATTTAAAATTCTGATTATATTTTAAGTGCAATGTTTTGAAAATGTTATCATTAGTGTTTGCCAAATGATCAGGATAACATCAATGTACAGGTATATCTTTTTTACAGCCCTTTGCTAATACAGCTCTTTAAAAAGTGGTCCTTCTGAAGAACTGGTGGTATGAAACCTAGAACTGAACCTAGATTCTCCAAAGTAGTAAGTAAATGCTTGCCATGTGGTTATCCAGCCAAATTTTTTTAGGTCTAGTGGAATTACAGACTTACAGAATGTTAGGGTAAATATTTTTAGGCTTTTATATGCACTAGCAAATGAGAAAAAGATATTAGCTTTAAAATTTGTTTCAATTGCGGTGATCTGGAATGTAATTGTCATATTAGAGAAGTAGGCCTGTATTGAATAAAAGTTGCATTTTTCTAGAAAGTGGAATATATACTCTGATGCAAAAAAGATGGAAAGAATGAAATCTATATTAATTTTACCATTTGACAGATTGATGCATATCGAGCCAAAACATTTGCATTTTCTACCAGAACTGAACCTAGATTCTCCAAAGTAGTAAGCAAATGCTTGCCATGTGGTTATCCAGCCAAATTTTTTTAGGTCTAGTGGAATTACAGACTTACAGAATGTTAGGGTAAATATTTTTAGGCTTTTATATGCACTAGCAAATGAGAAAAAGATATTAGCTTTAAAATTTGTTTCAATTGCGGTGATCTGGAATGTAATTGTCATATTAGAGAAGTAGGCCTGTATTGAATAAAAGTTGCATTTTTCTAGAAAGTGGAATATATACTCTGTTGCAAAAAAGATGGAAAGAATGAAATCATATTAATTTTACCATTTGACAGATTGATGCATATCGAGCCAAAACATTTGCATTTTCTAAGATAGAAAGAGCAGACGGTTCATGTTCTCTGATCTTTAATACACATCTCCACTTAGCAAAATGGCAACCTTTGGCTTTATATTCCTGACATCTTACAGCCAAATCATCCAAACCTATAAGTTTATTTTAAAGAAAAAAATGAATTAATATTACAAAATACTAAATTTATACTATAATTAAATATGATATAATAATTTCATCTTTGGACTGATTAAAATCATACCTTGAGTAGTACTTTCTTCTGATGTTCCCATCAATGGCACAACACCTTTGTCTACTTTGATTCCAGGAATAATACCACGATCTTCTAAAATCTTAACAAATGGTGTTCCATCGTCGGCATTCTGGAAAAGTGTTTCATGAAATAAAATAACACCACTTATAGCTTCTGTCATTACAGCTTTGTCAGAGGTAAATAACAACTGACGATAAGCACGTCGATTATCTTCAGTATTTTCAACACCAATTCCTTGTAAACGTTTTCCCATTGTAGCTAAACATAGACAAAAGATTAATGAACATATTCACAAGTAAGCCTTCATTAAAAATTGTAACTATTACTTTTAACAAAATATTGCATATTAAAACTTAAATACTACTCACCAGTACTTTCATCAGCTGCTAAAATACCTTTACCAGGTGCAACAATACTATTAGCAATTTTTCTTAATTCATCTTGCAATTCTTTAGAAGGATAAGAGAAATATCCAGCCATGATGATTTATTTTTAAATAATTTCTGATACTACAATTAAAAAAAAGGTAATATTTTTAAATATAAAGAGTATGAATATAAAAATATCTCTGCATAAAAAAAAATTTTTATAATTATATTCTGAAAAGACTAAAATATTACTAATACACCAAAAATTTTTACTCGCATAATTTTGTATTTTATTCAAAATTCAACAAATGATTTAGATCTTAAAAATTTTTCTAAAAATATTTAAATAATAATAATAAATTTTATATCAATTTTATTTTATATGAGTTTGATAGTAAGAAACATAAATTATATGAAATATAAAAAATGAATACAGTACTGTAAAACTAGTTAAAGCTTATTAAGCAAAATAAATAAATTAAAAAAAATAAAATTTAACTTATTTTATAAAAACTAATATACCGAAAGATGTGTAGTGACAAATTTTTTTATATAGAATCTTCAGCACTTCTTTTAGGGCAAGACATATTTCTAATGTTTCTGATTTCGATAGTAAAATTAATAAATGATATCTTATATTGAAAGTTTTGAGCACCATATTAGAAATAACAAGTTTGAAATATTATTATTAATTTAAAAAGAACTGCTAAATCAGATATATTTTGTCCTGCTGAGATGTATGATATTTTCTGTTTATTCTAATGGTTATTTTGTAAAAATACATCAATCATTATTTTTAATTTTTTTTTTTGGGAAGTGAAAGTTTTTGAAAATTAATTACTTATGTTGAACATTGATAGAAACACATCAATGTTTAACATCGATAAAACCATTAAAAGGTAACATCAATGTTAGAAAACATCAGTCCCAAAAACATCAAAAGGTAACATCAATGTTAGAAAACATCAGTCCCAAAAACATCAATGGTTTTGGGATATTGCAGAAACATCATTTTTTTGTGCATTGTCAGTAACAACTGCATTGACATATTCTTCATCTATTTTCCAGTATTTTATCAACTGCTTTACTTTATTAGCTGGTATATTGCATTAGGTTTATTTTCCATATCTATAAAGTGGACAGTCAAGCTAATATAACTCCTATTCTGGATACCTGTCCATATATCAGTTGTCTATGAGCAAAATTTCTGTTTGAGTTGCTGTTTGACAATGGATACCATATTAGTATATCAGAAATTAATCTTTTAATCATTTGTCAAGAACACCTTTTTACAAAATGAATTGTTTTGTATAAAGATGATATTGTCTTTACAAAATGTTGAAAACCTTCATGATCCACAATTCTCAATGGCTCATTGTTTTTATACACCATAAATATAAGAGTTTGATATACTTTATTTTCTGCTGATCCATTGATTTGAACTCCTCAATGCTCCTAAACATCTCAAAAATTTTTCTTTATTTCCTGGGAGAGGTTGTGATGATGATGTTTCGTCAGTGTCTTGATAACATTTTTTTCCTTCTGCAATTCTTTCTGAACTCCAAGAACTTATGGATGTTTGCTTTCAAGTGGCACCTTAAATTTGTGATATTACCACTAGTTTTCAGTTCTTTAGAACATTATATGCAAGTTGCAAAATTATTTTTATTTTTAGTAAAATGTTGCCACAGAAAGCTTTCAGAGGCTTGCTTACTGAGCTACAAAGATGTAAATATTTTGAAATAAAAAAGAAGCCAAAAGATTTTTGAATATTAATTAAATGATAAAGTGTTTCACATGACAAACCTTGGTACCAAATTAATATTTTACCAGATGGATTTTTTCCTAATGCAAAAGTAAAAATATAAGTAAAATCTCACCAATTGTAAAAAATGCCATTTATAAAAGTGTTATATAATTTTTATTTAATATTATTATTTTTTTATATTGTCAATTCTATTATATAAACAGAAAAAACATTAATGTTTTTAAAACATCAATGTTCGATGTTCAACACTAATAATTACTAATTTTCCTCCTATCTGATGGCTAAAGTTGTCAGTAACGATGTTTTTAAAACATCAATGTTCAACACTAATAATTACTAATTTTCCTCCTATCTGATGGCTAAAGTTGTCAGTAAGGTGAAGCACTTACTTTGATATTACTATCATCAAGCTAACCATGACTCATATTAAGCCAAAGCTGTTTTGTGTGACTGTAATTAAGACTGTTGTGTGAAAATGAATTGTGATTTGTCAAAAAATGCTGGAGAACACAAAATGACTGTTATCAGTCTTAAGTAAAACTAACAGTTGTTCAGGATTATTACAGACAATTATGAAACTATATTAAAGAATTGCGCATTTATAATTTTTAATTAATTAAAAATTGTTCATATAAAAATATCTAAAATTATATTAAAATATATAAATTTTTTTTTTTATAAAACATTTTCACAGAATGAATCCAGTTTTGTTTTTAAAGTATATAAAATTGAATTATTGGCTTAAGAAGAATTTCTCAAAGAAAATAATAATCGTTTTTATAAATAACTTACTGATAGTCAGCAATGTTATTCTAATAACAAATGTTTATTTAATACAAATGCAAAAAATACTTCTAATTTGATACCCAGAATAAAACTGCTTTTGATTCACGATAGCTCAAAAACAAACTATTATTTTGCATGCAATTTATGTTGTTTATAAAACATATATTTCATGAAAAATGTTGATTGTAGAAAAGCTATCTTAAATGAAAGAGATTTTTCCCCCAGCATCAAATTCTAAGGAAAATACAGTAATTTCTCCATGAAATTAATCTTCTTGGTCACTTTAGCAGGTTAAAATTTCTGAAAACTAACTGAGTGGTCAATATACACATTAGACAGGACAGGTTCATTACAGGAATACCTCGATTATCGTGGTTATTGTTGCGATAGCTCAAAAACAAACTATTATTTTGCATGCAATTTATGTTGTTTATAAAACATATATTTCATGAAAAATGTTGATTGTAGAAAAGCTATCTTAAATGAAAGAGATTTTTCCCCCAGCATCAAATTCTAAGGAAAATACAGTAATTTCTCCATGAAATTAATCTTCTTGGTCACTTTAGCAGGTTAAAATTTCTGAAAACTAACTGAGTGGTCAATATACACATTAGACAGGACAGGTTCATTACAGGAATACCTCGATTATCGTGGTTATTGTTGCCACGAAAAATACCGCAATAATCGAATCCGCGATAATCGGGATAAATAATACATGTAAAATGGGTGATCATTGCCAAGGATTTTTCAAATCTGTCTATTAAATTTTATGTATGAGATAAAAAAGAAATCTGTTAAACGTGCTAATCTTCTAAGCTGATCATTACGTTTCTTTCTTTTTTTTTTCCGTCAGTGTATAAACTGACGGAAAAAAAAATCCCAACACCAAGAAAGACTTGTGTTAGATAAACAAACTGGAACTCTAAAACTTAGTTTGCGCTAATTTACAATTTATGTATTGTTCTCACATGCATTTTTTATGTTTCCGGGTGTAGCGATTGTTTGATTATACGCCACAGAGCAATTAAAAACAGCACTTGAAAATATCAAGGAATTAAGAAATAATTTTAAAAGCGTTGTTAAAGAAGCGAGGTTGGTTTTCTATTGTGTACATATGGTATGTCCAGTCTAAGAAAATTAGGTCAACTTAGAGGGGTGGTCAACTATGGAGGTTCCATTGTATATACTGTATATGAAATCAATATTTATAATTACTGATTGATTAAAGCAAAAAAAATTCATTCAAATATAATTACTTCTATAACAGAAAGCTAATGGGATGAGGGTACAATTTTACATAAATTATATTAAGATGAGATTTTATCACTCAAAGGAGAGAAACCAATAAGTCAAAGTTCACAAAAGGATCATAACTCAAATAAGTACCTTTAGCGAAATGTAATGCGCGAAGATTTATGACGTCACTCCGCTCACATTGAGTAACATTATGGGTGAGTTCCAAAATTTTATCACTCAAAGGAGAGAAACCAATAAGTTAAAGTTCACAAAAGGATCATAACTCAAATAAGTACCGTTAGCGAAATGTAGTGCGCGAAGATTTATGACGTCACTCCGCTCACATTGAGTAACATTATGGGTGAGTTCCAAAGAAATAAGCACTTGAAATATTTATAAATTAGATATTTTTAAATTTAGAACTGTAATATGTGACTCATTTGTATAGTGTTTCCAATGCTGAAATACTTTATGCATTCTTTCGCATCAGTAAGATGCATATTATTCAATTTTGGAAATTTTTGCTCATTAATGTTTCTCATAAAGGAGAGATAAAGGCTCATAAAAGAAATTTTGATACAAATTAACTTGGTTTTATAAGCAAATCTTATAAATCAAGCAGTGCCTGCTGAGATATAACTGTTTACAGATGATCATTTATTTACAATGGGGGGTTGTTTTCATAATCCCATTATAGGTTGAAAATGACTTACAAAAAAGTTAATTTTATAGTAATAGTAAACAATGGAACAATTCATTCCATAAAATTCATTCATTTGATTTCACCACACATTCATTTCTCAAAAACACATTCATTTTTTTCCATCCATAAAATCATCTATATTATATCCTGGATCCTCCAGTGATAAAATCCATAATTGAACTTTGAATTCTAAAGTATAAAATTTCTGGAATTGAACTCAAATACCTTCAAGATTGCTTTACTATGAAACCATTGATTGACTGTGAATTTTTAATAAAACAAAGTATTTCTAGCAAATATGTTGTGAAAACAGCCAAGTTTGGAATATTGTAAACATATTGGATCATCATAAATCAATTTATGATTGGATCATCATAAATCAAATGATTTTAAATATACAGGGTGACAATTACTGAGCTATATGAAATAAAAAATAAAATTTTCAAAAACTACTGAGTTCAAACATTTTATGCAAAGTTTAAAAGTAACTGCTGATATTTGGATTTAGGTTATGACATGTTCGATATACTTGCCATGATTGGCTATGATGTGGTGCAGACGAATAGCAAAATTCTGCACAACTCACTGAAGTGTCGAGACATTGATGCTTTCGATGACCTCCTGAATGGCAGTTTCGAGCTTAGCAATGGTTTTGGGGTTATTTGCATAAACTTTATCTTTAATAGTGCCCCCACAAAAATGAGTCACAAGTGTTGAGATCAGGAGAATAAGGCAGCCAAGCGATTCACATTCCAGTGGCCTCTGGGTACCCCAGAGCCAGAATGCGCTCTCCAAAGTGCTCTTCCAGGACTTCAAACACTCTAGCAATTGCTCTTCTGAGCCGCAATCGGGCTGTTATTGCTCGAATAGTAGGCCTTGACAATCGATATATGCTCAGAAATTCTGTATTGTGACATTTTCACTGAAAAATGAATAATAATAATAAGAGTGCGCATGCTCAAAAAAATCCCAACATGCCCTGCATTCAACTGCCAAATTTTAACCGAATCTTGCCAACAGTTCAAAAATTATCAAGGTTTTTTTCATATAGCTCCATAATTGTCAACCTGTAGGAGAACCTGCATTAAGAATATAGCCAATTTATAATTAAAAATTTTTAGTTTATATTCTTTTATCTTTTATTGTAATAATTACCTGCAATCATATATTAATTCAAATTTTTAACTGAAAGATTTGGCTACACTAATTTCAAAATACTTTTTTCAACCATTCAAAAAATATATTTTCATAGTTTAACAGCCAGAAGTATATGGCATCATCCTGATTTATATATCTGATGTAAATTTGATTATACATAAAATATTTTTCCATAACTATTTTTTTTTTCAGATATGTGAGAACCAATCTAAACTACCCATATGGAGACTTTTGTCCTTAAAAAAAGTAATAATAAAAAAATAAATAGAAAGAATGAACAATAAGAAAAGCAGTTCAGTTTTCAACAATAGTATTATTAGATCTATGTACAGACTATGTGAGAACATTTGATGTTTGTACTGGGGAAAATAATCTAGTGTGTCCACTTGTTGGCAGTGGACAAATGATAAGTGTTAGTGAAATAGTTCAAGCATTTGAGAATATAGAAAAAGGGGAATCCATGTTCCTTTCTGTCAGCAGCATTAAAAAAGGACAAAGGAGTGACAATGACATTTGTCTTAACATTTATTTAAGAAGAAATATGAAAAAGAAAGAAGAATAAACACCATTCTTTCTCAGTATGTTCAAAAACTGAGGATCGAATAGCTCTTTCTCCTGTTCAGTTGTTGTTAAAATAGTAGCTTTCTTCTTATTTTATATATTGCATATTGTTCAGTTATTTTTAGAGCTAATTATGTTAATTGTATTTATCCTTTTGTTGGTTGTATTTTTATTTTTTTTTATGTTATTTTAATAAATATGTTAATTTTCTTTATTATCTTGATCTCCAAGTCAATTCTCCTATTCTGGATACCTGCATCACTTACTCTGATAACCTTATTTAAAAATACGATATTATTTCAAATTACAGTTTTTTTTGGTCATCTGCTGCAGAATTCTCACAGATAAAATATTTATAGGTTTATAATAGTTTCTACTGTATTTGTAAGTTACAAGTGCAAACATTTAGTTTATAATATTTAAAACGTAGTATTTAATTTATGTTTTTATATATTATTTGTTGATCTCAAGTAGCATATTACTGGTAAGATATTGTTCCATCAGTTGTCTCTTTCAGTTAGGGAATAATATGCTCTATAGCATTATGTAAGTGCAATCAAGATGTTCATCTGGTCCTAGAATTCAAAGGCTTAGGTGGATAAGTTTTTGATTTTTCTGTCTTGTATTAAAAACTTGGGTTCTAATTATTTACAAACTGAGAATCCCTGTAAAGAATAAAATAAGAACAATATAAGATAATAAGCAAAAAAGTTCTATCAAAAAAAAAAAGTGTGAAAGAGCACTAAGGAAAACAAAAGAATTTCCCTAGTGCCCTTTTCAGTTATCTTTTATGAAAAAGGGGCCAAATGGTAAATAAATTTTATGTCCCATTCACAGGATATCATGGCATTTATTTACACTGAATGAAAGAGGGCATACTCAAAAGTTTTTAAACTTTTGAAGAACAAAGGATAAAGTGAGAAGAGTATTGGAAAGCATAAGTAAAAGAGGGAAAGGAATTTGCCAAAAGTGTAGCATATTACTAGAAGGAAAGGGATGGTTCCTTTAAATCATTTCTTATATGATACACAAATTGATATAGTGGATGAATTATGCCCCATACTTAGGGAATCATGGCACTTATTCAAAGAGGCCTAGTTCTTGACTGCTGAAAACATTTTCAAAACATGGTACTGAGCATAAATGTGAATGAAAGGAAAAATATATTACATTAAGCCATGAAAAGAGGCAGGAAGCATAATTTGATAATCTTTGAAAAATTATGAGATGCTAGATTGATTTCTGGAAGTGCAGCTGATCAATATAAATTGCTATAGTAGAAAGCAGATGTGTGCACACTGCTAGGCATAATTCCAGTTATAAAAGCTTTTTTTAAAAGGGACTGATGCCTAAACAGCCCCCTGATCTTGGAGAAAATGGACAAGGAACCATCTTAATTTTTCATTTTATCTAATTTTTTTTAATATAATTTTCACGTCATTTACATTTTAAATAAATAGCCCACAAATCTTTTTGTTCACTGGCATTTTCATTTTATTCTATTTGAACATTCTTATTTTAATTTTGTTAAAATTAAATGAGGGATTTGCTGATATATTACTCTAATCATAATCATCTGTGTGGCTAGACACTGGTGCAATAAGAAAAGTCTTATTTTACTCATTGAAAGCATTCAATGCATGTTTGACTCATTGTTATAAATTTGAATGCTAACTCTCAAAGTTTGATCATCATCCTTTGAGAAGAGAAAAGTTTTCAATAATTCCTGAATAGCAGAACAAATATACAATGCCAGATGAAAATATAAAAATACTGTATATTATTAAGAGTTGTGCTTATATAAAACTATTAAAAATTTATTTACAGAAGAAAATAAGAAAATTATTTCTGCTTAACTATTTAAAATTTGATAATATAAATTGCTGAAATCAAGCAATTTCATTAATTATTTTTATATATCAATATAAGCTGCAAATCAAAATATTGTATTTATATAATTTTATAATTATAATAAATTCAAGATATATGGATATTTAACAAGACAATCTTTTTCAAATTAATTTGCTAAATGATTCGATTATGTTTTTTTTAATGAATCATAATTAAGCACTGTTCAAGTTCTACAACATCTCAAAATAACATGCTATAATCAAAAGATACAATATGATATCATATTATACATGCACAGGATATTGTATAGTGTGTATTTTTAAAAATTTGTTTTTGTTAGAATTATATTGAGCAGTAGGAATAGGCAATATCATATGATATGCTTTTGAAATGATGTGATTTGCATCAAACTTACTATAATTTCAAAAACAAATAAGCAAAGACATCTTATATATTATAAAAATAATCTTTATTTAGTATACAGGAATACCTCGATTATAGCGGTTATTTTTGCCATGAAAAATACAGCAATAATCGAATCTGCGATAATAGGGATAAATAATGCATGTAAAATGAGTGATCACTGCCAAGGATTTTTCAGAAATGGATTTTTCAGGAAAAAAATGTGTTAAACATGCTAATATTCTAAGCTGATCACTCTACATTTCTTGATAGCTGTAGACTTGATATCATCCTTGTTTATTTTAGCATTCATTATAGGGGTAAATAAGAAGAGAAATAAATATTCACATGCAGTACTGGCTCTAGAGATCTAGTGCCCGATGCAGCTTTCTTGTAACATCTACTCAGCAATATACAATATTGCCTGAGTAACAATATTGAGAAAATGATCATTTTGGCACCATGATGCAGTGCATCATCTGCTTACTTGGTTAAGTAAGCTCTGTCCACAGATATGTCAGGTAAAGGCAGAGTTATTGATGAGTGGTGAGCAAGCCATTGGATAAAACAAAGTGCTAAAGAGATATACCTGGAGATCAAGCGTAATTCTGATTGCATATACAGTGACAGGCCTTGATAATTCTAAATTTGGTATCAAATTATAAACTGCAATAAATAGAGAATCACGATAATTGAGGTATTCCTGTATTTATGGATTTACAATAATTACTATTGTTATAAATTAAATTATCAATTTTTGAGAGTATATTCCATACATTCAGAATTTCAGTAATTCAGGATGATTTTTTACCTCAAACTAAAAAGATTTTATATTTTCTATATTTCTAATCTAAATATAATTAGTCATAATAGACAGTACATTAGGTAAGCACAAAAAACTTATGATGATTTACATCATAAGTTTTGTATTTTCATATTTAGAAGAGTTTAATAGAGTTTGATTTTACCAATAATTTTTTTTCTGTAAATAATTTTTAGATTCTTATCAAATTACTTTTTCTGCAAAACAAATAAAATAAAATTTTATGTACGTTATAAGAACTCTCTGACTTGCATAAATTCAACATTACCTAAAAAAAATTTTAACAAACTTCAAAATATTTTATCTTATTTTTTCTAATTTATTTTACAGTGCAAACTGCAATTTTACATTGTAGTACCATAACAGTAATCATGGCACTACTATAACAATAATTATGTTTTGTTGAAAAAGTTATCATAATTAACTTTCAATACTAAAGTTATCATATGTTGTAAAAACTTTCATAATATGATGTAAATTGTTTGTGCACTGTATTGTTATAGTTATAAGGGATGTACTTAAAAATGTGAGCATAAAGTTTTATATATAAGTAACTATATTAAAAAAAAAAAAACAATTTTGTTTTGATTTCAATTATTTATATAAATCAGGAAATGCCTGTATACAAATCAGCAATGATGGTTTCACTGGAAATCAGGGTCAACAAAAATATAAACCTTCAGGATTTTAAAAGACAGTCTCCACAATCTTGAAGACTGAGCAATCTAGATAATTTTCATCTCTTTTTTTTGGCAATATTGAGGTCTCTTTTTAAGCATGGTGAAGTCTATAGTGAATATCTGCATTGAGGATATCTTCTGTAACAAAAACAAATAATGTTGCTAGCCATTTTTTTAATATATGACATCACTATATAGCTGATATAACTGACAAACATTTCTCCTTCAAAAATGAGAGATGGTATATACTATTCACATATGGCTAATAATAATAGAGTGATATGATATTATATATAGAGAGAGATGTATGTCCTGTCTATTGGGACTGTTAGAAAAGCAGGAGATACAATTTTTACAAAATATTGATTCTTTGAAATCAATACAAGATTCTCAGCATTCCTCACAGAAAATTAAAGAAACAAAATAACTGAAATATGAAAAAGATCTTTCAAGAGACAGTTTTATAAAAACAAAATTGGATTTGAACCAGAAAGTGATGTTCGTTGCCTTTCGTGTGTCATTGCCAATATAGGTCTAAGGACTGACCTTGAATTCTCCTCGCAGTGACATTGTCTCATGATTTGTCTCTTTACGTTAACATCCTTTTAAATTATATTCAATCATTCAAATAAATGTAATCAAAATATTTGATCCGAAATTTTAATGAATGTTAATTGTTTCCTGTTTACTTAAATTGTTAGAATTTCTTGCGTGATGCAAGTGAATAATTAAAGTTAATTGCATAAAATTTCGTAAATATATCCAAGAAATATGCCAACCGTGTAACATTACGTTCAACCAAGAATTACTTTATGAGGAAAGCAGTGAGCAATCACAAGTATGATGCAACGTTTCCTATTAAATGATCTACTTTGCTAATCAATGTTTTACTATTTAAAAATTCTAAGTTTTTAAATATATATTAAAAATATAATTAAAAAAATGTATTAAGGAGGCTGAAGCAATATCAAAAGTCGTGATTAAAAAATATGAGATTCTAAAGTGTGTTCAGTATATACTTTACACACTTTAATTCGCCGAAAATTAATAAAAATTGGTTTAAATTATGGTTTAAAAATTAAATAATCAAAAACTTTACATAAAAAAATAATATGCAAGCTTATTAATTAAGATAAATATCATTAAACATAGTTAATTCTGATATAGGACATTCTAATTTTGTAGTTATATTATAATCTAAACAAACTTACACGTGCTTTTATCAATTTTGATAAAAATATTAATAATCCTAACCTTTTAAATTTAGATGCACCTTCTTCTCTCGCTGATTTCTGCCGACAAGGACGAATAGAGGTGACCCCAATATATAAACGTGAAGATAGATAGGCGTGGTCTACATTGCTCAGTAACGATTTCGCGAAAAATTTCGTCCAATTATCATTCAGAATTAACAAAACGTCATTCTGTATAGCTTACGTTTTGAAGAAGTGAATCGCGTATTTTTTCTAAATTAAAAACTTCAATTTTAATTCGCGCATTATTATATATAATAATAATAATAAATCCATTTTAAGAATTTTTAAATAAATATTTTAACATCTGTTCACCTTTTAAAATAATTTAATTTTCGAAAAAAAAAAATTAATCAAAAATAAAAATAATAAAAAAAATTATTATATCTATAATAAATTAGTTTATAAAAATTTTTAATTGTAGAAAATTTCTTTATTTAAAATAGGACTATAGCCAAAATATTTCGTTAACGAATACGATGATAATTGCACTTCTCATACTATTTTAGTTTCGAGTCGACTGCGTGTATGTTCTGAACCTTTTCACTTCTTTTACCGTCTGAAAGACCCTATAAATAAACGGATAAACTATTTCTAAAACAGTAATATTCTAAATCGAAACAAATGAACAATAATTTTCTATAAAAGTTGTTAGATTCACGTTATCAACTTTAAAAGCGATCAATATACTGTATACAGTAGGTATGCATACATATAAAAATATTGAATTATATTTATTTATTAACTTTGAAATATTGTTAGGGTAGAGAGAAAATTTTATATTAAAATATAATAATAATAATAATAATAATAATAATAATCATTTTAACATCGAAAATCATGGCATACTTCTAAGCCAAAAATATTGCAGTGTGTTCTTATAAAATTATGGCTGCATTTCAATTTCAGATTGAATATTATCGATCTGGCATTTTCATTCAACAAAATATTAATTTGTAAAATTTAAAATATATTTTAATTAACTAAATAAAATTAAATAAGTATAAAAAGAACAAAAATCAGCGTCGAAAGTATCTTGTCTTCCTCCTCCTCACAGATGTCTTTACAGATTCAATTGTGATAATATTTTATAACAGTTTATGTTACTAGTTCTTTACAGGCTTGGTTTTTTTACTATTTAAAATATTTTAAAGGCTTTTGCCTTCTTCATAGGAAAAAAATTCATTTATTTGTCAAAATTATAAGTTAAGCAACTGGTATAATTTTATAATGAAAACAATATAAAGGCCTATAATATTCCCTGAGAATTCGAGAACTTTTGATTGAAAGGAGAAATTTAGTAATAAGCAACGACTGACACTATTACTATTAGTGTCATTGAACTAGAGATATTTGAACTATCATTGTAACTACGTATGTGTATCACGACATTGAAGGACAACACTTAAAGATGGGGATATAAAAATATAGTTATCAGAGTAATTTTAACATTAATATATTATAAACTGTAAGGAGGGATTGCAGGAAACAACAGCTGATTGTTCTTCCTTGCATTCCTTCCCTATATATCTACAAACACGCTATCTATAGATCTTTTTAAAGAAATACTTATTTCCCGGTGAATAAACTTAAAAAAACATCTCATATATAAAAAGAAATAAGCCAGGAACTGAGAAAGTTAGAAATTTTATGCAGTTAAGATAACGATATGTGTTTCGCGTTATTTTTTATTTTCATTTTAATGCTGCAAAAGCATTAAGACTGAAAATTATATTACTTCTGTTGTTTATACAGTTAAGATAACGATATGTGTTTCGCGTTATTTTTCATTTTAATGCTGCAAAAGCATTAAGACTGAAAATTATATTACTTCTGTTGTTTATTTCCTTAATATTGTACTTATTCGTTTCTTTGGGAAATTATTTATTTCGTTTGTAGGAAATTAATTCAGTCAAAAACATTGCTATCATTGAATATTTGCAACGATCTAAGAATATTTGTCAATCTAAGTACAAGCAAGCACAGAAAAGTGATTAATTAATTCAAAATTAATCTGTAATAGATACAGCAATCACAGTAGTGTGCATTGTATAAAAATAAAATGTAGATTCGATACAAAATATCATTTTAACGAAATGTTTGGAATTCCAATTTATGCTACATTTCTGTTAAATTCCCATAATATCAAGTCAAAATTTCATAATGTTTTAAAACTGAAAAATAATTTCTGTAAGTACAATTTTATATATATATAAAAAAAAAAACTGCATTTTTAAAAGCTACAAATAGGCACGTAAAAAAAAAAAAAAAATTCTGAGAAATTTGTTCTCCATTGTTATATTGTCCCAAATTCAATAAAAAGTTTTTACTGAATCACATTTCTTAAGAATTTTATTGCTCTTAAATCAAAAAGAGAAATGGGTAATTGTGCAGTATCACTACTTTTGTCATAGGAGTTAAAATTTGGTCACTTGACCGGAAATGATGTCATCGGGGGACTTAATCTGACCTCCGTTAATGGTGCATGCACAAAAAAATCAAAAGTAAAAAACTAAAAAAAAACAGGCTAAATTAAAATACCGTGCCTCGTCTACCGTCGGGTCGCCGCCATGACAGTAGCCTTTCGTTCCTGTATCGTCCTGATAGATAATCATTTCTTGTAGATTTAATCCTCCTATTTTAGACACTGGCTGCGATACTCCTTTTTTTAGTCCATCATTCACATTTATATAATTTAAAATATTTATTATTTCTCAGTAATAGAAATAGATTTTACATTCCTATGGTCGGATTTTCCAAACTATTTTTCGACGTGGTTTCGACTTGT
>AYEL01069254.1:0-29556 GCA_000484575.1 Olivierus martensii
ATTATATAATAACAGAAATATATATATAATAGTTAAGTAATAATTATTTTTACTTTTAGAGGTTGATTTAACAATTATATTTTTATTCTATTACCTTACCAAGAAACAGATTAATTTTTATTCAGAATATACAAATCAAATTCCAGTATATTAAATATTTTTAATGTAGTATATTTTCAATATATGAAATAATAGACATTTTCAGCAAAATATGCAATTAACAAAATATTTGTCAAATTAATATTTATTTATATTTAATCCAAGTAATTATTTAAGGATGAAATATTTATATATGGCTTTGATAATTTTCTCTATTTTTATCAAATAAATTCTTAAAATAAGTTTTATGATATAAAACCATTGTAAAATGCAATTTATTATATTTTACTGTTTTTTTTATTAGCAGTTTTAATGGTAGTATATTTAGGAAGTTTAAACTTACAGTCATATATTAAATAAGCAATTAATTAGATATTATTAAATTACTGAAGAAATATGTGCAAAAACAAAATGATATGTTTAGAAATAAATGATTTCATCTGATTATTTGTAAAAATATGTCTTATAAACTGTTTATTTTACAAAGTTTACAACATATATAAAGCTAAAAACTTTGTAAGTATATTTTAGAAATTTTGTTTGAAATATTAACCATTAATATACTATTTTTCAGTATCAAAAATTTATAAATAAAATGAGAAAATATAATTTATCATCATACTTCATTTTTATTATTACTTGATGTAAATTTACAATAAAAATTTAAGAATGATCATTTAATTTGTTAAACATATATCCTTTACACTCAATAAATAGATGATATGAAATATATTATTACTGTGTACAAATGTTTATATCATATAATAAATTCATATATTGTAGAATACATATATTTTAAACTTTTTATAGAAACAGAGCCAAACAAGTTATTTATATAATATGAGATATGACTGTAATAGAAAATGTCATTGAAATAAATCTAAGAAAAAATTTTATGCTTTAATTGTTCTTTTTTAATTTGTAAGTTTAATATTTTACATTACTGTTTGTTAAATAAATTTTATTAACAACACTAATTAATAATTTTCCATTAATATTGTATAAATAATATCATCTATTTCAGTAAAATATAAAAATTGGCAGATAAGTTTAGTTAAGAATTTAATTATTTTATGCAATTAAGTTCAATTATAACTAATCAAAACATTTTATATTGTGTATAGTTTATTACAGATATACAGAGAAAAATTTTTGGCAAGTAATATTATAAACTTTATAAAAGAACTACTTAATGAATAAATAATTAATCTAATAGTAAAACTATCTTTTTATAGATTAAAAGACATTTGTGTGGTGAAAATTTTTCAAAGTATTATTGAGATAATGAAAAACATACTTAAATGATAAAAGTACTTAAAAAATATACAGTTATAAATATATTAATGTAATTCAATTATAAAAATCACAGAAACAAGATATGGATTTAATTATAATTAACAAATCATTTACAATTATATATCTATATTTACCTTATTTTTATAATAATTGTCATATATTATCAATATGTGATTTGTTTTGAAATTAAATTTCGAAAATGAATTTTAGTTTTACCACAAATTTTTCATACACAGTTCTGCTTTATTTAGCAGTACTGCAATTATTTTTACTTTTATAATAATTGTCATATATTATCAATATGTGATTTGTTTTGAATTAAATTTCAAAAATGAATTTTAGCTTTACCACAAATTTTTCATACACAGTTCTGCTTTATTTAGCAGTACTGCAATTATTTTTAATGCCAAAAGTATTATAAGTGTTAAAAATATATAAAATTTAAAAATTGAAATATTAAAACTATTTCTAGCTCATGAATATTTATGCTTGAAAACTATTCTATTATTTGAATATGAATCTCTGAAAATTATTATAAATAGATTGAAAATATTCAAGATTAATCTTATTTTTGATTATTAATTACACATTTTTGTTTTACTACAGCATTTTATAAAGATAAAAAAATAAATCAACTTTGTATAAAAAATATTTTTAAATATATTCTTAAACCATATTTAAGTATAGTATTACAAGAGTATAAAATTTAAATGAAATGAATATTCTTATAAACAGGTTAACTATCAAAAGTCCGGCAATCAATATTCCAGTTCCATCAGTTTTCCATATGAATGTCAGAGTGCATTTTTAAATTTACCATGTTGGCATGCCATTGCTTTCTGGAGGTACCACTTATGTTTTGAAGGCCTTGTACTCCAGAATCAGATGTTTAGTCATTCTTGAAACTAAGGTTGCCAGATTGGCTTTTTTGGTGCCAAATGATGTCTTTTTGGCTTTTTTTTTGCTTATTGGCATTACATAAAATCTTTTAACTTTTTTTGAAGATACTCTACAGAATTAAAATTCTGTAAAATTATTTTATTTAGCTGAATTAACATTCTGTAGAACTACAGTCTTTTATTTCTTTAAAGCATCGTACAAGTAGTCTTTATCTGTTAAATATATACAGCATGTGTATAAAATGTCCTCCATATTAAATTCTAATTTCAGATTTCTTAAAAGGTATATAGATGATTTATTTATTATTTACAGAGACCTTAATGATGCTGAATCCGTCATGGGATATTTCAAGAATGATACGCTTGGTCTGGATATTAAGCTTGAACAACAATCTAAGATCATCATCCATTTTCTTGATGTCAATATCACCGTAAACAACAATAAATTCATAACATCTGTATACAAAAAAGAAACGTATATGCCAACTTTTATCCCCAGATGGTCAATGGATCCCTACAAATATAAAGTAGCAGCATTCCGGTACCTACTCCAAAGGCTGCAAACACACTGCTCAGACCATTTAGCTAGACAAGATGAATATAACAACATTGTAGAACAGGCTAAAAAAATGGTTATAACGCGATTTTCATTAATAATATTACAGATCTATTGACAAATATTTGCATAACTCTTCCAACACCAGGATGAAACAAGAAGATAATAAGGTATTCTTACATCCTATACAATATCATAAAGCTATTGAACCTGTGACCAAAACATTAGCAAAAATAATAAATACGTAACTTATAGTCGTCTCCAGACCACTTTCCACAATTAAAAAACATCAAACCCTGTGCTACAATGTTACAACAAGCTGGTGTATATATCATTCCTATCTACAATAATGACCTTGAGCAACAAGAAGTTTATGTCAGTAGTACTAGGAGATCTCTACAGACTCGTTTGAAAGAACACCAAGATGATATTAAAAAAGTGCACTTCAACACTGCACTTGCCAAACATTGCTATGAATACAATGTCAATGTCCTATGGGATCAAGCATGTGTCGTAAAGCAAACCAGTAAAGCGGACAATATAAAAATGGCAGAAGCCATTGTCATTGAACACTATAATAGTATGATGTATGTCATAAATGACAATCGGCCAGTGATTATACCGCCGCAATGGTTAATATAACCCCATTTATTTTTATGTTTTATTTTTATTTTATTTTATATTTATATGTAATGTTTTAAATGTAATCATCTTAATATTATTCTGTGGAGATCTCTACAGACTCGTTTGAAAGAACACCAAGATGATATTAAAAAAGTGCACTTCAACACTGCACTTGCCAAACATTGCTATGAATACATGTCAACGTCCTATGGGATCAAGCATGTGTCGTAAAGCAAGCCAGTAAAGCGGACAATATACAAATGGCAGAAGCCATTGTCATTGAACACTATAATAGTATGATGTATGTCATAAATGACAAATCGGCCTGTGATTATACCGCCGCAATGGTTAAAATAACCCCATTTATTTTTATGTTTTATTTTATTTTATATTTATATGTAATATTTTAAATGTAATCATCTTAATATTATTCTGTACTAATTTTTAATAGTTTCGTTTTTTGTCTTATTTTTATTTTATTTTATTATTTATTTAATTTCGTATATAATTTATTTCAATGTTATTAACACTCCTTTTTAGCTTATTAATCTAATTATGTAATTTTACCATCTGTTATAATTCTAGTTAATGTTTTAAATTTAAATTTAAATAATATTCTGAACTTGTATTCCAAAAACGATGTATTCGAATTATAAATTTTTTTATGTATGGCTGACAATAACTTAATGAAGTCGAAAGTACTTCCATAATAAATTATCTCTCTCTTTTTTCCACTTCGAAATAAGGCTTATATATTTATTTTTTGTTTTATAAACAGCATATATATATACATCAAAAATCCAAAATTTTCGAAAATCCGGCAATCCTCAGGTCATATATATATACATCAAAAATCCAGAATTTTTGAAAATCTGGCAATCCTCAGATCCAGAGGTTGCCAGATTTTTGATAGTCAACCTGTAATAAATATTAAAAATAATATCTAAACCAAACTTTTTATGCTCATATTTTATTAATTAATCAAGTGTATATTATATATCAATGTAAAAATTTATTAAGAATACATGTTCACTGAAATTAAACTTACCCTTTCACCCTCTTCATTAGTCCAAACACCTTGTTCAACCACTCCAAATTCCCCTACACCTAATTCCTTATTGATTACGATACTATCAGCTGATATTATGTGTTTACTTGGAACTCTTACATTTTTATCAATATTTGAATCAACTAACAATATTGATGTAGTATCTAAATCTTCCTTGAACTTTGGCAGAATCATCTAAAATAACAAAAACTGATTAAGTATAAATTTAAGTATAAATTGATTGAGTACAAATATAAAATTTACCTTTTTAATCTTCTTTAAATATGTAGGAGGATAATATTTGTGGAAAAATTTACGTAATCGCCTCTGTTCAGGTTTGCTCATTCCTAACTGCAACAAATCTTCTTCTTCAACATATTTTAACTGAGATACACTAGTTACTTTTAAATCTGACTTCAAAGAATTATAATAGTGAGATAGCTCTGCTTCCATCAAAAATTCATATAAACTTGGCCCTTTATTTGTTGAATCCATAATTAATTTATCACCTGATAATAAAGTAAAAAACTGATAAATATTATTAATAATTTAATTTAAGAACTCCACATTAATAATTACTACTAAATTTAAAAATTAATAAAGTTTCAATTTTTATTTTTATTATACAATAAATTTAGATATCCAAATTTAAATTATAAAAATTACTTGTACAATAATAATAAAATATAACTGAAACAATAAGATATTTTTACCAAAATATCTGGTAATACAGACAGCCAAAACAATTACAGGGTTTTGGTATTTCAACCAACTTTGACCCAACACTCAATTAGGTCAGGGGTAAAGTAATACATGGACCAGGCAAATGCACTTCTTTGGCCTACAGCCAACTCAGTTCTACTGTGGTTTAGCTACAAGATTTATTTATGTCTTTGAACTACTCACTCAAACCCAGACATATACAACTTGCAGAGAAAAATCTGTAATTTTTACTTTTATCATTTTAAATCAATTGTAACAGTAATTCAGAAATATTTTTGCAGAAAAATATAATTTCCACAATTACCAATACATTAATTTTTAAATGAATGATCTATTTAAATAATGATAAACCTTCATAAATATTTTAAATAGTTTATAAATTTCCTTCATTTAATTAAATAGATAAAAAGTTAAGCTCCAAATTTATATGATATATTTAAAGCAAATCATTTTGATACATTAATTAGCTAGTTTGATGTTTAAACTTACTTTTTCCTTTCAGTAGAATAATGAAACATTTTTTTCAATATAACTGCATTAATTTTTTAAAATCAGATTCTTATTGTTTTATAGTTACACAATAAAACAACAAATTTTAAAAATTAACAGGATATAAACATAACTATGGATCCTGTAACTATAGACGTTTTCACACATCCTATCTGTATTAAGCACGTTGAGAGTAACACGTAAATTTCAAAATAGTGTTGCAAGACTAAATCAAATTGACCACTTTAGTTTTAAAAAAAAAAAAAACCGATCAGATACATCATTGAATTTCCAGTGATGGTTTCCTAAATCTCAAAACGTCAATGTTTAAACACAAAAAACTTAAGCATCTTTAAATAAACCAGTTTAGTCATAGCTTTATTAATAGTATAGATTTTGAAATGTTCAATGACTGATAACTTTTTAAATAGTCGGGTTCATTGTTCAAGCAAAGCAGTCTAGCCACCTTTGGCGCGATAACAAAAACACATTTTGTTTATCGAACAATAAACTCGAGAGAATTTAAAAATCAAAACAATGCGGAAATACGATTTCCTAGAAAATGATGACCTTGGAACAGCAAATTTGTATAGGCTTAAATAAATTAATTTGATAAATTATTATATAACTTTGAGATGAATAAATATGACCTTCAGACTGGTTTTTGTAGTCTTCCTGACTCAATGTTGTCGATACGTATCACATGACTTCCGGTGCCGTGTTAATTAAAACCGAAACTGAATCATGCGATATTCTTCTCGACTGAGTTACCTTACCTTTATCCTTTCGTGCAGAAATACATATTTTTTATACAATTTCTATTTTTTAGGAAATAGAGTTTATATTTTAAATTCAGCAGCCAACGATAAAAAAACTAATAAAATTTTAATTTATTGGTTGATTAAATTATATTTTCATTACAACACAGATCATATTTCGTTTTACTTTATATCATCGATCGTGAGTCAGTTATTTTCTAAATATAACATAAAAACAGAAGTTGAATATTAGAGAATATCAACTTCAATTTAGTTAGGAAGTAGGTAGGTAAACTTAGGCCTCGGATATTTGCTAGTTCGGAGATAAATCGGACACTTGCTCCCAATATTTAAATTGGAAAATATGAAATAATTTATTCATATCTTGGGAGGGCATAATTAAGGCAAAATGCAATTAAAAGTACAATATTTTTTAACATTTAGATTCTAAATTTACAGTAAATTTTCGAAGTGTTCAGGTTATTCGGCCCATAATATTCCAATGAAATTACCTTTGTATTTTTAACACTTTTCTTAGACAAAATATTCACACTAGTTGTATCGATTAAGAAAAGGTGTTAAGAATACTTTAAATGAGTCACAGATTCATTTAGAATTTTTTTAGAAAAAAATCTACGTTCAAACTTTATTGATCCTTCATTGCTTACGAGAGAAGTTGACTTTTACCATAATTCAATGGCTTCCATACTATTTGTGTCTGCGCCCCTTTTTCATAAAAAATTAGTACGCCCCTCAATCTAACAATCTAATTTTATAAATACTTTCTATTTACAATTTAATACTACAAAACAAAATACCATATTTTGCATAAATATTCTTATACATAAAAAATATATATTTATTATAATGTAATATTTTTAATACAGTGAAAACAAACTGATAAAAAAAAAAACGAAAAACAGAATGCATGTTTAATATAAACAGTATTAAACGCGATGAATGGGCTTATTTTTCGGTACAAATTCTCTCAAATCGGGTGTCATGGAAGATATCGCTACTCGCAATTCTTTTACAATCACTAAACGAGATCGTTATTTTGTCTTTAAAATAGCTATAGTAGTAAGTTTCTGGATACATGGATATGTATATTATATTTATAACCCTTTGACTGATTCATTTTTTCGATACCAATTTGAATTTATTTTTTGCTTGTTTGTGTCAAAAATGATGTTTTTGTTAATTCTTGCATGCCCTTGGAATAGAATCGCGCCCCACAATTTGGAAAACACTGCCATAATTTAAAGACGAAAACACAAACAGTAAAATTTTGTTCTTTTCTTGAAAAAAGAATTGGAATAGAATTGCGCCCCACAATTTGGAAAACGCCGCCATAATTTAAAGACGAAAACACAAACAGTAAAATTTTGTTCTTTTCTTGAAAAAAGTACCATATGCAAATAAAAAATCTCGGAATCCCAAAACTGCTACGGCTGAAGGTAAATCTCTTCCTTGCCAAATATAGAGTATGCATTAATGTGTTTACATTCAATGCATATGTAATGTGCCTACTACGTACCAAAGATACTCCGTGCCCACATTGATGTTAATATAATAATAATAATAATAAAATAATACAGCATTAAACTATACGCTTCAACACACAAACAATTACAACAGCTGTTACAAATAATACAGACATTTTCAAAAGACATACATGGAGTTTGGTCTTGATAAATGCAAAACACCCCATATAGAAAAGGGAGTCCTAAAGAAAGGAGGCTTCACTCTTGAAAATGGAAACACTATCCAATCCATGGAAGAGGGTGAAGTGTACAAGTATTTGGAATTCCAGCAAGCCAGACTCATAGAACAGAAGAAAACTAAACAAACATCATCAAAACTATACACCAACACATTAAATAACATTCTCAAAATACATCTGAATGGAAAACACACAGTGAAAGCCATCAACACATTCGCCATACCTATACTGATTTATTCCTTTGGAGTGAGACAGTGGACACAGACAGAACTTGAATCACTCCAAAGAAAAACACGAACAACACTTATAAAATACCAGTACCATTACCCGAAATCTGCCATAGAAAGAACTACTCTCTTACGCAAGGAAGGTGGACGTGGTCTTATTGACATCCCACATTTACACAGCAGACAAATCTATTATCTGAGAGAGTTCTTCCATAAAAAGCAATATATCAAGAGGCACGGCAGTGACGCTAAGCCAAGTACAGTAGTCATTGACTGACTATTATTACCGGAGTCATTACAGCCAAAATTCAACTCGCTGTAACTTTGGTGCTAGGTTAAATATTATTAATCTGACAATTACATTTGAGAAAAGTATTCAGTAGGACATAGAATGCTAAATTTGAAGTTTCAAATCCAATTAATAATAGAATTAGAGCGGTTTAAAAATTGCAAAAATCGACAAAAAAGAGTCATTTTTCTTCTCCTCCTCCTCCTATGCAGACACCTCTACAGGTCGCATCGTTTAACCGATATCGATGAAATTTGGAATGTAGGTATTTCTTAGTTTACTTGTGGTCCCCTGAAAATTTGAGCACAATCGGGTCAAAACGTAGGCATTTCTTAGTTTACTTGTGGTCCCCTGAAAATTTGAGCACAATCGGGTCAAAACAAGAGATCCGATTCCCATAAATGTCTTTACATATCGCATTGCTTAACCGATTTTGACCAAATTCTGAATATAAGCATCGCGTAGTTCATTTAAAATCATCTAAAAATTTTGGCCCAATTGGGCTAAAATTAAAAGGTGTAGAAGACGATGATTTTCTTCTCTAGAAATGTCTCTATAAGTCACATCGTTTGACCAATTTTGAAGAAAATCTGAGATTTAAATGTGATTTATGTTAATTAAGCCTTTCTAAAGAAGTGCAGCCCAACAGGACCAAAATGAATAAAGTAGGAAGCTTGTTTATCACTAAGGGTGGATTCACACTGCGTCCGACTCGAGAATCGGACCCGACTTGTAATCGTGAACAACTTGTCCGACTGTCGGCTGTAGCATTCACATACGGCAGCAGCCGACTACTCGTAGCCAATCAAATCGTGTCTTAAAGTCTTAAGTAACCCAAGCCCAACTAATCAAGATAGCTGTTATATAGCTACCGTTTTACTTTAAAACAAAATGACGAAAATATTGGATGATACATTATTTCAGATAGTTTCAAAATCTCATTATTGATGTCGAAGAAATGTAGTTTTGATTATAATTATATAAGTCATTGAAGTTTATTAATGTCCGATATATCAATTAGATGAATGTATAAGAATAAGAATAGTTATCGAAATGTTCCATCCAGGAAGTTATGTGATATTCGGTATAAGGTAAATTTATTAAAAAAACTTGTCGGCGAAAATATATTTTGCTACTGCTGAAGTTAATGAAAAGCATTAAACTAAATAATTACGTAGCAGCGATGTCTTTTAATATGAAGGTTTCTTATTGATGGCTGCTATCCGACTGTTCAGCCTCGATTTCGAAATATTCAACTTTTCGAATCGGTCCGACTCCGACGCATAGTCGGATCAGTCGGGTCGGTTGCTATAAAACAGTGGTTCTCAACCTTATTTTCTGTCGAGGAACACATTTTAATATATTAAAATTTGGCGGTACACCTAAGTATTTTAAATAATAATTTAAATTTAACGACGAAGTTTTATTAACACATTATTGTATTTATTCTTATTTATTACATTCAGATTACATACATACTCGTACACGGGATCGTTAAATGGCGGCCCTTATTAAATTATAGCGCCACCTGCGAATTTTGTCTTTTTAGAGAAACTATAATTTTAATGCTCGTTCAAGCGATATCGATGAAATTTGGGAAGTAGGTACTCCTTAGATTACTTGAGATCCTCTAAAAGTTAGAGCACAATTGGGCTAAAATAATGATGGCAAATGTTGTTTTCCATAGATTTTTTTCTATATATTACATTGTTTAACTACTACTAACCAAATTTCGAATATAGGTATAACCTAATTTAATTAAAATCTTCTGAGAATTTTGACCTAATTGGGCTAAATTTAAAAGGTTTAGGTGATGATCCTCTTCTGTAGAAATGTCTCTATTATATCCTAGAGTTTACACAATTTTGAAAAAAAAAAAAAAAACTAAATGTAAATTATATATATTTCAAAAATTATATACATACAATTAATTCTTAATTTTTCGCGGCACAATGGTTGAGAACCATTGCTGTAAAAGTTAGAGCACAATTGGGCTAAAATAAAGATGGCAAATGCTGTTTTCCATAGATTTTTTTCTATATATTACATTGTTTAATCATTTCTCACCAAATTTGGAATATAGGCATAACCTAGCTTAATTAAAATCTTTAAAAATTTTGACCCAATTGGGCTATAAGATGATGATCCCCTTCTGTAGAAATATCTCTATTATATCCTATAGTTTACATAATTTTGAAAAAAAAACTAAATATAAATGTTACTTATGTTAATTAATTATCGATCAAATTTCGTATATTTTATGTTTGTTTATTATTTTAGTAAATTTCCGTTAGAAACGTCAATTCGATCGACATCTAAAAAATATGAGATGTTTTTGATGGGATATCATTTATGTAAAAAAATAAGCCAAGTACAGTATTACCGAAACAG
Organism: Olivierus martensii; assembly: GCA_000484575.1. Lineage (NCBI taxonomy): Eukaryota > Metazoa > Arthropoda > Arachnida > Scorpiones > Buthidae > Olivierus > Olivierus martensii. The sequence goes on from AYEL01069254.1 coordinate 11,123, forward strand.
GATATTTGTGAAAAATTTAGATATTTTGGTTGATGTTATTATATTATTTTCTTAAATCATCAAACTAGTTGCATCTAAATTTGTTGCAATTTAGATGCAACTGCTTGTTTGACGATTTAAGAAAATAATATATCATCATCATAAAAACATCTTATGTAAAAAAATAAGCCAAGTACAGTATTACCGAAACAAGATATTTGTGAAAATTTAGATACATTCCACATTTACACGACAGACAGATTTATAATTTGAGAGAGTTCTTTCATAAAAAACAACATACATCACAACTACACAAAGCTATAGTCTTGGCTGATAGAAACATAACACCATTAAATCTACAGAACGACACTCCAAACCAAATAGACAACACTGCACACATACAAGAAAAGAAAACATCCTGGTGTAGAAAGGAACCCCATGGCAGACACCCACACGACCTTGAAACACTTTATAGACGCCAAAACGTCAAAACAGCAGGTTAGTCAAGGGGGATCTATTTACAGAAACAGAAGGGTTTATAATAGCAATACAAGATCAAGGAGAACCTTCATAAGAAATAAAGCGTCTTTGGGGAATGCAAAAGGTAGTCACAGTACCCATCATTATTTCCTCCACACAAGTAAATGCAAAAGGTAGTCACAGTACCCATCATTATTTCCTCAACAGGAGTAACATACACACAAAAGCCCTCATTCTCTCCTCCACAGGAGTAATCCCTCAAACATTACACAAAAGCCTCAAAACATCTACATCCCAAGACATACATAACACTACAAAAAGAATCTCTACTCAAATTTTCTCAACAGGAGTAATCCCTCACACACTACACAAAAGCCTCAAAACTTTAGATGCATCCAAAGACATACATAACACTACAAAAAGCATCACTACTCAATACATGCAAGAAATCCCTCATACATTACACAAAAGCCTCAAAACACTAGATCTACATCCAAAGAACATAACATTACACAAAAGCCTCAAAACACTAGATCTACATCCCAAGACATACGTAATAATTCAAAAAACATTACTATTCAAAACATGCAACATAGTAAAAAAGTTTCACAGCATTGACATCAGACAGTTAACTCACAATTAAACATCACAAGTAGCTACGTCTTGACTCCTGTCCGACATAGCACTTTGCCCCGGAGATACTCCGTGCTCACATTGATGTACTATAAAAATAATAATAATAGCGACCGCTCGCAGTTTGAAATCGTGGGGTGCCGCAACTTTCGAAATATACATACACATTGTAATTATAGTGTATACGTGTTTGGATAAAATATCAAAATTATGATAAAAATTAAAAAAAATTAAACATGAAAAAATATTGTTTGTTATCGATAAAATTATAGTTTAATATAATCTATCAAAATGTCATATATTTAATTGTCATGTCCAAATATTTAAAGAGACGGAGTAAATACGATAAGCACTACCAACACTAGCGCAACCTGAATATAAACAGCAATGGAAATGCGAGACGGACAGTGCCGTATTACATTAATAGTTCGCATTCTTGCTTGAATCTCACTATCACGTGCCTATACTTGAGGGAATAGCATATGGCATTGTCATAAACACAGTGCCGTTAGCGTTCTTCGCCCTCCTACATGCTAGGAGATGAATTATTATTATTTTTATACAAAATAAGAGAATTTTATAGGATTGTTATTTTATATTAATTAATATTTATATATCGAGAAAAACTGGGGGTGCTGCAGTTCCGCAGTGCCTATGCACGACCGGCCACTGATGATGATGATGATAAATAATTGTTAATATTAATAGAATTTTCAATTATTTAATAAACAACATATTTACGTATTAATGTAGAACATATGTTGCGCTTATTATGTATTCATTAAACTTATTAAAAAATTAAAACCAATAAATTCAAATATTTTTTAAATATAAAGTGACTAAATGTTTTATATTGAAATGCAGGACGAGTCCAAATAAAAATTTAAAAAAAAAAAATCGCTTAACATGTTCGTGAGGACACCATTTTCTTAGTTATTTGATTGTGCCTCATTAAAATGTCTTAGATTTATCATTTTATACATTTATTAATATGAAAATTACAAAAAATATATACAGTAAAACCTCGATTTTACGGACTATAGGGGGCAAGACTAGTCTGTAAAATCGAAGTAACATTTTTTTATAAATATTAATTAGCATTTTCAACATACCTGTACTAATTAATGTGACTTTATGTAAAATAATACAGTTTTTACGCATGAGTATTTTAAATTAAATTAAATTATCTACATACATGTATATTAAATTTAGGTAAGTTGTTAAAATAAAAATGGCGCATTATGCAATAAATGAGTGCAGATTTTACACGCACTAGTGCAGATAAGAAATGCTGGATGTAGCTATACTATAGACAGTTAATATTAATACAATATTTGCATAATTTATTTTATTTTTTGGGATGGTGTCCGTAAAATCGAGGTTTTACTGTACTTCTGAAAAATTAATTAAAAAAATTAAAAACAAACATTCTTCTTCCCATAAAAAATTAATTACATCGAAAATAAGACTCAGTACAAAAAATATCAAAAATTACTATATAGCTCCAACCATCAATATAAAGAATAAAAAATAATTATATTATTTATATATATTTTTTCGCAAAGTGAAATTTTTAATAAATGCTCATTACTTGAAATATTGTAAAATTCTTCACAGGAATTAGAAAAATTGACTCAACTTGTAATATTGCTTTTAATGTTTCTGCGCTCAGCTACGTTTTTACTGACGTCTAAAACTTATTCATCGTGAAAATTACTTTCTATAGAACCATTGGTGCTTGGCTAGCATAATGCAAATTCAATTATTTCCTTAATATTCCTGAATGGAATGTTGTTCATATCAAAGTGATTAAATATTTCTATCATTCTTGCATCAATAACGTACAGTAACATCTTTCTTTTAATTTGAATTTTAAATCAGCTATTTCTGTAACAACTTCCATAATAGGATTTTTGTCATCTTCAATACTTGCCACACATAAACATTTGTTGCTAGTTAAAACCAGGAATAGCATCATCTAGTATGAAATAGAGGAAACAGCAACTTTGTGCCATTGTGAAAATGATAAAAAGGTTTCATGCCTAATCCAGGACAGTCCCGCATAATCTGAGACATCTGATCACTTTAATTAAATAAAAATTGGTAGCTAGCTATTAAAATTTGCTAATAATATGTCATATTTATTTTTTCAATATGTCTATTTATGGAGAAATTCACAGAAAGGAAATGTTTTTTTAATTTTCAGTATTATTATTACTCATTTTCATGAATTGATTTTAGAACTATCACCTAACCTTTACAATCATCGTACTGGAAATTTGGTAATTATTTTGAAATTTTAAACTTTACATAACAATTAATAGATAATTTCACAAGTGGCCATATATTAATAATTATAATTTCAATATCAGCACATTCAATCTATGCTGTAAATAAATTCTTGATATAAAATTTAATGCAATGAAATTAGACATAGAAGGAAAGAAATACTGTATTAATACTGCACAAAAATACATGAATTTTTATATTTATTAAGAGAATAAATTAATAAACTTTTATTACTTTAAAGCTTTAAGATTCAATTCAAACTTATAAAAAAAAATCTTTGTAAACTTATATACAGGTATTTGTAGAATACTGTACTTCATTGAAAAAAGTCATATGGAAAAAAATGAAAACCGATTTATTTAAATATATGCATTTTCCATAAATGCATTAATGTTATTTCTTTTGCTGATGATAAACATGTCTGTTATTTTTCTAAACTTTGAGAGCCTGTAGAATATTGTGTAAAATCTTAAACAACATTTGTAAAACTAATAAAAATATTTTTAACTTTTTATAAAGTAAATGCCAATGAAGTAATATTTATTGTTTTTTTCTAATTTTTTTTTCTAAATATTTATAATTTTCTAAAATAATGTTCTTTTAGTTGTGAGTCCTGGTTCATACTGTCTTAAAGTTTCTCTCTAATAGGAGAATAAGAAAAGGTGCATATTTTTAACATATATCGCTTTTAATATATATCCCATAAGATAGTTTATGAACAGTAGCAGAATTGGAAAAGAAAACTAGTTATATTCTTCTCTCAAATATTTTTTTATTTGTATTAGAATATAAAATCAGAAATGATTCAAAAATGCATATTTAGTGTGATTACACAACAATTTCAAAACATTACAACATTAGATATATTTTACAGGGAAAAACCAGCATAGCATTCTTCTAAAGGTTGCATAATATTTTTATTTATAATAATTAATTAATAACATATTAAATATTTATTTTAAACCAAATATTATTTCTGAAATCTAAAACTTCTCTTCTTTGGTAATTTAATATAATCTTTTAGGTAAAAATAACTAAGTTGACTTAAGTTAAATAAATATTCACAAATTATTAATATAGTAGTAGTACATAAATCTATTTTTCAAAAAAACATTTAAAAGTTAACTTATTTTATATAAATAAATAAATTCTGCTAATTAATATCTACAGTAATATGATTTCAAAATTATTGAAAATTTTTCTATTTGTTCCCAGATATTTACTGTATATTTTTAGTTACATAATTTATTGGAAATTTGTTGGAGAAATGTGTGTGTAATATTTTCTGAATCTCCGATTTGAAATTAAAAGAAAATATAAACATTTAACTTAATATTGTTATTATTTATAATTTTAAGTTAAATACTAATTGATGATACAATTATAATTAATTATATATTTTTGTAAATAATAATAATAATAATAATGAATTTAAACTTTCCTCTTAAAAGTCATTTTTATTATTTATTATACAATGAAATATTCATTATTGATGTAATATTTGAAAAGTAACATGTACAATTACAAAATGTTTATTTTAATTATCAATTACTGTACAGTTTTTAAATAAAAGCACTTATTTATATTTACTACTTTTTATGGATCATATAGTTTGAAAACAATCATTTAAACAGAATTTTTAAGAATATATAAATAATTAATTTGATAAGATTAATAATAGTATATAACTTGGTACATAACAGTAACAGTCAACAATAATTTAAAGTAGAAAATTCAGATGATCAAATTTTTTTCTATAACACACCAGTAATAATGCAAACACAATTTTTCATCATTTCTCAGCTGGAATCAATGAACTGCAAATTTTCATTAGACAGTTTTCAATTCAATTTATAACCATAAATAATAAAAACTAATCATGATTAATTGTGTAGTATTAAAAGAATGACATTATTACTCGAATTTAATGCAAGTCATCAAAAACTGACTAAGGACTTAAATTCTGTAGGAGAGCAAGAATGGCTATTATATCTGCTCTATCTCATTTAATTATTACGAAGAATACTTCACAGATATACTACTATTCTAAACTCAGACAATGAAAACAATATTATATATCACAGCAATTTAAGTGACTGACAAAATACAGAATATCAAAAGTGCTGTGTAAAAAAAACTTGATATAGTCTGGCATTTGACCTACAAACAAAACATACAAGATTACAGATAATGAAAGAACAAAAATAGAATATAAAACCAAAAAATAAAACAAAACTACAATTTACATACTGAAAATATAATATTTGAATAATGATTGATTATATTAATTATAAATATATTAATATAGAATTAAATATAACTAAGATTTTGTAAGTTATATTTGATTTTTATTTTGTCCAAGAAGAGCTAATGAAGATATTCTTAAATTATTTGCAAATATTTGTTGAGGACAATCATTTGAAGAAATAAATGAATCAACATATTTTTTAATGCAACAAAAGGAAATATATTTTTTGATAAGCCTATAATTTTAGTTCAATTAAGTCATAGTTCTTATACTGTATTGCAATATAAATACATACCAGCAGTTAAATTACATTTATAACAAGAATCAGATCATCAATAATATTTGTCTTATTCTAAATAAAATATATAAATAATTATATATTATGTACAAATTTAGATAAATGGAAATCTATATTAAATTAATTCAGGTATATTATTCAAAAATGTTTTTATAATGCATCTTAGATATTTATAAGCAGAACAAAATGGACTGTTAATTTTGAAAAATATCAGCAATTTCTTGGAATTTAAATAATCATTCAACTCAATAATTAATCTAGTTAAATATGCTATTCAATTTTAATTATAAAAGAAACAAAAATGCAATTTTAGAGTTATTTTTTTACTTAGATTTATGAAACCAAATCAACCAATAACAACTGTTGATCCATAAAATTTTATGGGACCAGAAATATTAAATCTAACTAGCATTCCATTTTTTAGATTAAAAAAAGAAATTAGTTTAATGATTATTTTTTAAATATGTTTGTAACTATAATTTCCCTTGTGATTTGCCTCTGCCCAATGGTTTATTTAAATTATAAAATAATTTAAGAATACTAATTAAAAGTTCAAAGTTCATGAATATAAAAATTTCAAATTATCTGTAAAGATTTTCTTAATTTAAATAAGTTATCTGTTTAAAATATATAAAGTTATGCTTTTAATAATAGAATAACTACAGAATTATTTCTGACATTATTTGTTAATAAGACAGCATACATATATAAAGTTCTAATCAAACTAAATATATAGTAGATAATTGAACATGATCAAAAGCATTAGTCTAAATGAATATTATATATGAATAAACAAAGAAACATAACTTAAGCATTCTTATGGAAAAGCTTTTTAATAGCTACTAGAACTATATTGATATAAATTGTTTAATTTATATTGGTTTCTAACATAACAAATCATTTGACCATAATGATTAAATTATGTAAAAATATCTCTATTTTTGACTTCATACATTTTCAACTGAATAATTACAATGGTAATGGATAACATTAAATAAAACTTATTCAGTTATCATTAAATATCAGCATTATTAATATTCTAACTATTAATTATTTTATTGTAATTAGAGCATATTATACAAGTTATTGAAATGATATCAAAAATGACTAAGTTTATATATTGTGCTAAAGAAAACACAATATTATATAAGATATCAGAAATTAACAATTTATAGTTTCAAGCATAAAATATTTATATATTGTGCTAAAAAAAACACAATATTATATAAGATATCAGAAATTAACAATTTATAGTTTCAAGCATAAAATATATATATTTACCTTGAGAAATGAACAAACTTAAAATATCAAGCTCAATATCTACAGGAAACAATTAAAAATCATTTAATATTAATTAAATGATTTTTAATCATTTTTCTACCTATTTTGAATTTTATATTTTAAGTTTGTTTATAATTTCAAGTTTATCATCAAGAATTAAATCAATGTTTTTTAAATTAACTTATTTTTCTTTAAATTAATTGTAATACATTCATCATACAGCACTATTATTCTGCTAATTTTAATGAAAAAATATTCATTTGTTCATTGAATAAAAGTTAATTCACTCTAAACTGAGATTACAAAAAAGTAAATTAATTCTAGCTTTGAATTTTTGATTTTTTTTCTTTTTATAAATTGTTTTATTATTTTAAAGATTAATTAGCAAATTGAATAGCATAATAAAAAATTAAATATATTTTGAAATTAAAAAAAACATAACAATATGCATAATTTATATTATTAATAAATTTGATGACTATTTATTTTACAATAAAATCAATGAAAAATGTATTTTTTATTGAAGAAATTTAATTCTTCTATACCGATAGCAGAATTAAATATGCTATTCAATTTGCTAGTTAATCTTAAAAATAATAAAATAATTTATAAAAAGGGAAAAAAATCATTGAAATTTAAAGCCAGAATTAATTTACTTTTTTGTAATCTCAGTTTAGAGTGAATTAACTTTTATTCAATACAAAACCAAATGAACATTTTTTTCATTAATCAGCAGAATAATAGTGCTGTATGATGAAGTATTACAATTAATTTCAATTAATGATTTTTCAAAGCATAATTTATAATACAGTCAAACCTCTTTAAGCCGACACCATTGGTTCAAAGGTCCTCTCTGGCGGTAAAGGAAGGTGGCGGTTTATGGTAACATGTGAGAAAACATGTATAGACTAGAATGACATTGTTTCATTTAATTAAAGATTGATCAGAAATAAATTGCTGAGTAGCAGAAGGATTTTTATTTTTATATGGTAAACATCTAATGTCGTTTTTGACATTTTTCCGAGTAAGAAACAGCAAGCAGAAGAATTTTTATTTTTATATCACAAATTAAAATCTTTTCGTGAACATCTATGTCGTTTTTTGTTGACATTTTTCCGAGAAACAGCAATAATACAACAGTTGATTTATAAAAAAATGGTTTAAACTGTTCTTCTTCTTCCACAAAGTCAAGGTTATGGTCTCCAGTCTTCTCCTATTTTAAACGGTTATTTTGTAAAACTCTGTTTAAAGTTTTGGAATAGATCATTTTGAAAACAGGGATGTGAATAGTCACAGGTGCAAGATTACAGTCTAATAAATATTAACAGATAAATTACTTAATTGCCATCTTCTCTAGTGTTTCTATTTGTGTTGATTGACCTTGCCATTCGATTGTTTTGGCAGTTTAAACAACTGATTTGTTTACTAATGAAATGGTTTTGCCTCCAGAAATGAGAAGCGGTTGGCGATTAGTGAGGTGGCGGTTTATAAAGGGAATTTCATGTTTTAACATAAAGGAGGAGATTTGTTATTGGCTTTCATCAGGCAAATAACGAGGGTGGTGGTTTATAGAAGGCGGCTTAAAGAGGCTTGACTGTATTTTAGAAAATATGATCTCTATTTCTGAAAGTGATAAAAATGTGGCTCCAGAAGCATGAAAGTCAATAGTTAATATGGAGCAAATACTTATTTAATTTTAAAATATATATATTTGTAATTTATTCATTTATTGTAAAAAGTAAAATGCATCTACATGAAATAAATGCATGTGAAATATATAATAATAAACATAATAAGCATAGCACTGAGACAGATAAAAGAAGTAAAAACTATAAAATTGCAGAAAGCACTTTTGGTTTTATATTATTCCTCTTCAACTTGCATACAAAAAAAATTTATATGCAGACTGAAGAGGATTAATAAAAAACCAAAAGTGCTTTCTGCAATTTTATAGTTTTTACTTCTTTTTACCTGTCTCAATGCTATGCTAATTATTTACGATTTATCAAAACAGTGGTTTTTTAATTTTTAATATATAATAAACAATTTTTGAAATCATTGTTAAGATTACCAGAAAAACTGATTGCAGTTCTCAAATATTTCAGAATCTCCTATGTAAAATGAAATTTGGCTACCCCTGAAATAGATTCATATGACAGGATATTCTAGGATTAAAGCATCAATGCACTCAGAATCAAATATATTTCATGGGTTCAATGTGGCTAAGAATCTTCATATTCTCAAAAAGATTATTATATTGTATTAGTAATTGTTATCTGTGTTATAACCAGAATATAATCTTCCTGATATCATAGATTCACTTATCAAACATTTTTAAAATCATATAATCAACAATTTTTATGATTCACTGAAGAGGACTTAAAGGGTTGAAAGCACTACAATAAATTTATTTTTTGTTAAAAAAGAAAAATCTAAAGTCTGTATTTATCGATTATTCTGCTCTTTGTGCTCATTTTCAATACATGTTTAATTATGGAGCAGTGTATTTCAAATCTGAACAGTTTTTTACTTTTGTAAAACATTTTCAATCTCTCATGTAGATCCTTGTCAATACATGAATTACTGTATAGATGCTATAGAGCAGGGATGTCAAATTGGCAGCCTACGGGCAGCATGCAGCCCTCAATGTGATTTTTTGTGGCCCTCAATGCTCTTAAACTAAAATGAGAACAATATGTTATGAGATAATAGGAAGTAACTGTCGTTTCGTAGTTATGTTATATACTGTGTTTGATTTTAAACTAAATGTAATTGCAAGAGTTTTTTCAATTGGCCTTATTGGACGTATACGTACAGATAACACTGATCTTTCAGATTGGTAAAACAAACTAAGTGCTTTCCTGCAAGGAAAGCACCAAAAGTGCTTTCTGCAATTTTATAGTTTTTACCATTTTTATCACTTTCCTGCATCGTTTTGTGCGAAATTAATGATAAGCTATACAGGGTGAACCAAAATGAACGCAACAGCAGCGAAAAAGTTAAAGTTAAAAATCGATTTTGTGCAAAATTAATGATAAGCTATATATTTTTGGACAGATAAATATGATGATCAAATTCCAATCATCCCTCTTTGAAATGTGTATAAAGAACATTCTGACAGGCTTTGGACAGATAAATACGATGATCAAATTCCAATCATCCCTCTTTGAAATGTGTATAAAGAACATTCTGACAGGCTTGTTAAAGATTTATTTGTTGTGTTATTAACTTATTTAAAAAATGAAAGTAATTTTAGTTATTTGAATTTATAAAATTTTAATGAAAGCTTTTGTTTTTATACAGAAAATTTAAAAGCAATTATGTAATAATTAAATACACTAAAACCTCAATTTTACGGACTTCGGATTTTATGGACACCATCCCAAAAAATAAAACAAATAATATTAATACAATATTTGCATAAACTGTCTATAGTATAGCTACATCCAGCATTTCTTATCTGCACTGGTGCGTGTAAAATAAAGCACTCATTTATTGCATAATGCGTCATTTTTATTTTAACAACTTACCTAAATTTAATATACATGTATGTAGGTAATTTAATTTAATTTAAAATACTCTATGTAAAATAATACAGTTTTTAGGCATAAGTCACATTAATTAGTACAGGTATGTTGAAAATGCTAATTAATGTTTATAAAAAAATGTTACTTCGATTTTACGGACTTTCTGATTTTACATACTAGTTTTGCCCCCTATAGTCCGTAAAATCGAAGTTTTACTGTATTTTTATATATTCATTTGATTACACAATATTTTTAATTATACTATCTATATTTCTGAATCCTTACTCCAAAATGTAATTAAAAAAAATTTAAAAGTGATGTAGCCTGCAGCAATCTTAGAGGTTCATTAAATGGTCTTTAAATAAAACTTTAAAACTTTAAACAAACTGCTCTCAAAGGTTAATATCTTAAAAGACTATTAAACATAAGCACTAAATAAGCAGTCCAGTAGTAAACAACTTAAAATAAATGTTTAGTTTTTTATTAACTAATTAAACATTTATTTTGAGTTATTTACTACTGGACTGCTTATTTAGTGCTTATGTTTAATAGTCTTTTAAGATGGTCTTTAAATTAAATGAATTTCACATGCTTGCTATAGAGCATGTTAATTCAAAGATTTTTAAAATCAATTATACAGGGTGTTCCTAAAGTCCATCGACAAACTTCCAGGGCAGGTTCTACTTATGAAAATAAAAAAAAAATGTCTTATGAACACAGTGTCGGAAATGCATATTTAATGGATTATAGCTTTTCTAAAACGGAACTATTTTAATAATACTCCGCTGTATTGAATAATCATAAGTAACTGAAATCGTATTATTAAAATACTTCTCAAGACAATTAACGTATTTTTAAAAGATAATTTATTCTGAAAAGTTATCTTTAGAGATGTGATGTTTTACCTAGAATGTAAATTTTGCGCGATTTACAATCTAACTGTCATGGGATAGTGTGAGGCCCACCGGCCCGCACGTAAGACCCGAGGACGAAACTGACAGTTCCAATGACTGTTGGAACGGTCATTGGAACTGTATCGAGTATGACAGAGGGCATTTCGAACATTTACTGTGATGCCCTCCGCAGCTTTGTTGTTATTGTTCAGTTTTACTAAAATATGTAAAAAATAAGGTCATTTTGTTTTGCAATTAAAAAAAAGTTAATTGAATTGTTGTTGGAGGATTTTCAAATGTTTATAAAGGACGTCGATACATATTACACGCAGATTAATACACTATGCCTTTTGGGTGAAAAACCGGTTTATCTCAAAAATATGCATTTCCAATACTATGTTCATAAGATATTTTTCATTTATTTTCATAAGTAGAACCTGCCCTGAAAGTTTGTCGGTGAACTTTAGGAACACCCTGTATTTTTATGTTTATTGCTCAAACATATCAGTGAAAGCTATTACTAATATCATTTTTTTTAACTTTTATTATAGTTGAAAAATTGATTTCCAGTTGTGAAAGCTAGATTTTAAAAAACTGATTTAATGATTTGGAGAAGTTCAGATATGAATATAATAATAGATAAAAAAATCTATCTATCTTATATTCAAATAATTATTATAATTCTACCAATATTAATATATACTGCTTTTTATTATATGCTACATGAATTAGAGCTTGTACTAGCTTAAAAGCAAGCAAAATAAGTACTTAGTAAAAAATATTTAAAAACATATTTTACATTACTGGACAATAGTTACATCAGCAATAATATAAAAGAACCTTGTTTATTACTACTGATGTAACTATTGTTTACAAATTGGTGCTTGAAGTGCCAACTTGAAACTGCAGATATAGGAGGTCCGTAAAGCTAAATTTGATAAAAAGAGTTTAAGTAAGAACCTATACAAATTTTATTTCAAAACAATTACAAAAATGAATATCAAGATTTATAGAATCTATTCGAGTATTAAGATACTTGAATAGATTACAGGTTGTTCTCAATTTAAGAGTTCCCATATTTACAAGTTTTTTCAAATATGGATATTAATTATAATAAATAAATTCTAAACATTCATAAAAAATCATTTAACCCAATATATAGCTATACAATACAGTATAATTGGTTTTGTAATAAACTCTGTTGTGTGTTTCAAAATTGTAAAATTCAAAATAGTGCTACTAGCCAAGAAATGGAAGTAGCACATCCTCTAGTTTTATAAATATATTATGTAAATAACTTCATTCCCAGAATGTGCATAAGATAGTAGTTCATTTATATTAAATTTCATCAACAGTAAAACCTGTCAAGTTGGACACCTCTCTATGTTGAATGACTTTCTCTGGAACCGGACAAAAGTCTATATTTTACTATACGCCCAAACCTCTATATCCTGGACACCTCTGTATCTTGTATCTTGAACAACTGTTTGTAATAAGATGGACACTTTTTGATTATTGTTTGAAATAAAATCTTAAATTTTATTTAAGTTTTAGAAGATTAACCAAAAAAATTTGTGAAAGAGAAACTTATAACATTGATTAGTCATGTCTTGAGATGGTTCCAAATGACTTATAATCCATGGTTATTATTATAAATACAAATACTGAGCATTGAGACAAATCAAACCAAAACTAGCCACATTATAACCAGAATATTTTATTGCAATAAAATTAAAAAAATTTGGGCTATAATTAGCTAGTTTTGGTTTGGTGTATAATTTTTTTCTTTGAGAATTGTGTGTTGTTTTTTCTGTTGCTATGATTAAGCTTTCCTTAGAGATGTTAAAAAAACAGTAAAAGAAAATTAAATAAACTGACATTAGACCAAAAGAAGCAAGTTGTTGATCATTTACTATTCTGGATGCAGTCAGATGGATTTTGCATGACAAGAAGTTTCACAATTAACTATTCAGAAATGTTTTAAAAAAGCTGGTTCCTTATAGATTTCACTTAGAAAGGAATGTGAGAGGTCAATAAGTTTGACCTAGAAGAAGAACTGAGTGCTCTTCCTGAGAACTATCATCATAAAATTTTAACTGAAGATTTTACAAATTTTGACAACAATCTTGTCCATCACAAATATGAAAATTTTACAGCCAGTGATTTAATTGAAAAGATTATATCCAGCTCAATTCCTATAGAGACTTTGTTGGAAGAGGAATCGAATGATCATGAAACAGATTTAGAATATGTAGAGGAATTTGAACGATAAGTATTTTCTAATAATGAACCAGAGATGGTTGAAACTCTATTTGGTATAAGAAAAAATAAAATTGAAAATATGTGGATGAAATATAAATTAAATATAAAAAAAGCAAACTCTACTTACAGAGTTCTTTTCAAATTGACAGTTCTTATGTTGAAAGCAATGACAGAGTACAGTGTGTATTTAACATTTTTGAGTTTTTTATTTAAAATAATAAAGGTTATGTGTATTTAACATTTTTGAATTTTTTATTTAAAATAATAATAGGTTTCAATTTGATTTGAATAAAGGCTTGCATTGACATGAAAATTTTTATATTTAGTATGTTCAGAAAAAATTTTGATTTTATGATCTCTCTATGTTGGACACCTCTCTAAATTGAACACATTTTCAAGGAACCAAAAGTGTCCAATATAGAGAGGTTTCACTGTATTTATCTGTCAATAATAATGAAAAATATAAAGTTTAACACTAAACAACTAAATATGACATTTTTTTATTATTATAATTTAGTTGAGTTTAAAGGCTATATTTTTGTTTATTTAGATAAATAAATCATTATTTAATCATAATACTATTGATTTCTATTGATTTTGCCGACTTTTATTATCTTTAATTGAGGTCAAGTTACATTACTGAGAACAGAATTCCTAGTTTTAATATTATGTCTATAGGAAATTGATTCTAGCTTTATGAGTTCTTACTTAACAAACTAGTTTCAAGAATGAGTTAGTTCAAATTCAGGAACTATTTTTATACAGTATAAATAAAAATCAAAATTTTTGCCTTCATTCCATTAAACTCAAACTAACAATTATGTCATAATAAACCAAAGTAGAAGATATATATTAGCAACATTTAGAAGCAATACGCAAGATACACCAATAACTGATGGACAAAGAGAATTGCAGAGTGGCAACTAAGGTAAGGAAAAAGATATTCTGGCAGGCAACAGAAATGATGGAGACAGGGCCGGATTTACCTATAAGCAGACTAAGCTGCGTCCTAGGGCCCCGCATTTCCAGAGGCCCCAAAACTATCAATCAGTTTTCGACTTTATAAACTTTTAATAAGAAAAAAGGGGTTTTTATTAAAGTGCTAGATAGAAAGTAAAATTTTAAAGGTTCCTTATAAGTTATAAGGAGCCTTTAAAATTAGACGTAGCTGATTTGAATTTAAGTTATAAGGAGCCTTTAAAATTAGATGTAGCTGATTTGAATTTTTACCCCAAAGGCTTGCTTGTCCTAGGGCCCCCAAAAATGCAAATCCAGCTACCCCAAAGCCTTGCTCGTTCTAGGGCCCCCAAAGTTCCTTATAAGTTATAAGGAGCCTTTAAAATTAGACGTAGCTGATTTAAGTTATAAGGAGCCTTTAAAATTAGATGTAGCTGATTTGAATTTTTACCCCAAAGGCTTGCTTGTCCTAGGGCCCCCAAAAATGCAAATCCAGCTACCCCAAAGCCTTGCTCGTTCTAGGGCCCCTAAAAATGCAAATCCGGCTCTCTTGCCTTGTCCTAGGCCCCTAAAAATGCAAATCCGGCTCTGGATGGAGAGATGATATAAGAAAAGCTATTGGTTCCCAATGGATGCAGATTACACAAAATAGATACATCTGGAAACAAAAGGAGGCATATATATCCAGAGTGGATGAAATAAGAAATGCTGATGATGACAAATCAAACAATATATCATATTGAAGTAATTATTTTTCTAGATGTTATCAAACAAGGAAAACAGAATTGTTTTAAACATAAAATATTGTATCCTACACTATCTACCTTTTACCTCTACTACCTTTTATCAATACTTTATCCAGGCCCTAGTAATTTCATTTATACAGTATATGTATATTTTTAAATTCTTATTCTGATTGAGGATCCTTCAACTTAAATAGTGCCTTGGGCCTTCAGAGTGGGTAATTACAGCACTGATGATAAAAATTAAAGATATAAGAATTATTCTATAAAAGTGTTTTTTAATTATCTGATTAAACATACAAGAATTTAATAAGGAAGGAAAATTCAATATAAAAAAAGTTGATACATTAAAAAAAAAAATTCAAGCTTTAAAATTATAGGTAGTCCTTGATTTATGATCACTTGTACTTATAGTGGTGATGCCATCAATAATTTTTGTGAGTGATGAATGCAATTGACAAAGGGTTTGAATTCTTGAGCAATAGTCTGATATAGAAAAAGCATCCTTTTTGCATCTGGTTTTTGTATTTTTGTGTTCATTAAATTTATTACAATAAAGTGAAATATAACAAATATTAGTAATGGAAAATCCATATATTTTGGGTATTTTCAACTTATGATACAGGCTTTGATTTGAATTCTGTTGTACATGTATTTCATTTGTAAAATTGCTATTATTATATTACAGTAGCTGATGAGAATAAATTTTTACATTCAGACTGACAAAAATCTATTCTAAATATCATATTTCAGCAATACTGAATTTGTATATTATTATTAAAATTTTTCCTGTGTATAACAGATGCATTGTTATTTTCTTTAAATCAGTTAATGAAAAATTGTTATATGACTCAATCTCTATTAATATTAAGAATATACTTTTAAAATTGTAATAAATTTTGAATTATAACTAAAAATATTAAATAGATAAAATTCCATTATAATGAAATCCAGGGGACTGTTGCCTCATTTCTTTATAACTGATATTTCGTTAAATAGGAATTTCATATTTTTTATCATTTTATTAAATTTACCATTACGAATAGTGTACTGTACTGTATGAATACTGTACACTACAACTTTGTTATAAATTTGTTATATAAGATACATAACTCAAACTATGAGATATGTCTTCTGAGTCATTCAATTATCACATTTTAAGCAGCAAACATCAAGCTGTACATTTTTTTACACCCTTAATATGGCTAACCAAAAACAAGTTGTTCATGCATGTTTATTATGAGTTCATACTTGGTTCAATACATCAGAGGTCTGTTAAAAAATTTATATGGCATTTGGAAAAAATGCAGTAAAGGAATGAATTGCTCAAAATTGATTCCAAAAGTTTGATTCAGGTGATGAGAGCCTTGAGGATGTACCCTAATCTGGAAGACTACTTTCCTTAAATGATGAGGATTTGAGAACTGCAATTGAGACGAATTTGAAATTGATCTGCACAAAACTTGCTAGTACATTTAATTTTGATAAAGAAATCATAAGATCACATCTTTGTCAGCTAGGAAAGAGATGGAGGTTAAGTAAATAGTTGATACATGAGAACAAACTGCAACGGCTCACAATATGCTCTTCTCATCTCAAATTGATCAAAAATTAAACAATTATTTGACTGAATTTTAATGTGCAATGAGAAATGGATCATGTATTTAAATCATAAGAGGTCTCATTATTGGTTATCTGCAAATGACTCTGCTACAAACACCAAAGGTGAAACTGACCCCAAGAAAAATTTTGCTGTATGTTTGGTGGACTTCTGAAGGAATCATTCATGAATTTTTAGGAGTGGGAAAAACTAGAACTGCTAACATCTACTGTGATCAGTTAGAAAGAGTTCAGGTATAATTATGAAAAAACAGTTAGCATTGGTAAACAGGAAGAAAATTTTGTTTCTTCAGGATAACATCTGAGCTCATGTGGTAAAGATAACTCATGATAAGATAGTGGAACTTGAATAGGAGATTTATGTCTCATCCACCATATTTGCCAGATCTGTCATCTAGATTTCTATTTATTCCCGAGTCTGGATAATCATATGAGGAACAAGCAATTCAACAATGAAAGCGATCTGAAAGAAATGTCGAGATTTTACCATAGTAAAGCAAAAGACTTATAAAAATGACATTTATAAGTTATTAAACCGTTAAAAGTTACATAATGTGAAGATTCATATTTTGTTTAATAAATTAATTTTTGAAACAAGAATATGTTTCTTTAATTTTTCACATGAAAAACAGAAGAAACTCTTATGGACATCTGATATTTAATTTATTATTTCTTTATAAGTAAATATCAAATTTGTGCAATATAAATCATGATCTTATAATACTGTATTAGAATAATTTTAAATTTTATCAAATTACAGTTTATATTTTATATATTTAATACAAAATAATTGTTTTCAGTGTGTGTGTGTATATATATAGTTAAAAAATACAAAATTTATTTCAAATATGTCATATAATAGTCACTGATATATGAGCACATTATAAAATAACAAGAGAAACATTTACTTACAATAATAATTTTATTGAGAGATATGGAAGGAAATACAAAAAAAAGATGTTAAAAATGTTCTGTCTATAAGTTCTTAAATTCACACTTAGCAATACCCTTAGTAGGATAAAATAATTTAATAGGATCATCTGTATGTCTATATCAGCTGTATAAATATCAGTATAGGTGCACATGAGAGTTGAAAATGTTTGTCATTAAATTATTTTATCCTACTAAGAGGTTTGTTAAATGTGTATTTTTATAGAAACAGAATCTTATAAGTTCCCACATTTTTTCATAATTATATTATAGATTTTATATATATATATATAT
>AYEL01069255.1:0-21868 GCA_000484575.1 Olivierus martensii
TATTATATGATATTTTTTAAAATATAATTATTTTAATCTCATTATGTGTCAGTGGAATTTTTATTCAAAAATATTAGTAATAATTTATTTTTTTGCATATTCATGATGATAAATTAATTTAATTTGTTTTTCAGCTTACATTAATATTGAAATAATACTGCTATTAAGTTGGAGTAAATTCTGCTGTCATAAAATTAAAATAATTACTATGCATTCTAGTTTTAATAGAATAATTTTTAATAGCATTCCTTGTATAGATGATTCAAGATAATTTTGCTGAAATAAATAAATGATTAGTCTGAACATCTGTTAATCATTCAAAAAATTTGTTCTAATTTAGTATTTAATATAGTTTATTTATGTGACAAATTTAATTTTACAAAATTATTTTGTAAATTACAGATTACAATAATCTTTTGACTTTTTTTAAATAATAATTATAAAACAAAAAAATACATGAAATATAGCTAATTCATATTGAACAATTGGATTTCTTAATTATTAACTAATATTATTATTATTTGATTGAATTTTTAAATAACAATTTATTCAACATGATTTTAATATTTTTTGCATAATTAAAACACTTTGCATTGAACAGAAAATTCTGAAATAATTACAAAAATTGCATATAAAGTAAAATATAACAATTTTATTTTTTGGTATAAAATTTTGTATAGAGAATATAATTTTAACTTTTAACTTGAAATCTTAAAAATCTTAAAGTTAGAGCTTGTGAATATTATCATTAGATAATTTTAATATTAAATATTACAGTCAGTACTGTAACTACATATACAAGACAAATATATTTTGAATGTTCTAAAAATAGAACAAAAACATTTTTACACCCTAAAATATTTATTGCCAAAACATTTTTAAATCCCAAATTGAAAGCTTTGTTTTGCACTTCTTTGCATCAAGTACAAGTACTGTATTCCATTCTTATTACACTGCTGACTGCAGGTTTTAAAACTATCTTGCAAAAAAAAAAAAAAATGTAGAATTAAATATTATAAATTAAAATCATCAATCATTTTATTCATTTATATTTCTTCACAAATTATTTCTGAATATCAGATTCTGAAATAAACAAAATTCATAAATATTTAATAAATATTTTAATATATTAAATAATCAGTAGCAGATCAAAAGGAGATTAGAGGGGCTTCACTCTACCAAAATATTTGAAAAATTATAAAAAAATAAAATATTTTTAAATTTAGAATGGATAGTTGAATTTAATTATTAATATATAAAAATTTTTGCATTTTTTGCAAAAGCATATTTTATATTTATAATAATAATTTGATAAATTGCCTCCAAAGTATTTTCTGGATTTCCAATTGTTAATATTTCAGTTTTATAAGTCAAATATAAAAGTATAACTGCTCAAAAGGAAATCTAATTTTAAAAATAATTATTATGAATGTTTGACTACCTTTAGCTTGATATATGAATAACATGCTTAAAACATATGAAAAAATATATATTCATATTAACTTCCTAAAATTTAAGTTTAAAAAAAAACAAATGACATTTGTAAATTATGTTACTTTCTCTTCCGCATCTGATAAAGAATAAGCCGTTGCACTTGCAGAAAAACGATCTGTTTGACAAAACTGAGGATTTTCTACTTGCATATTCTAACAAGGAATCATTTTTACTTTTTTAATAAATTAAAAGATATATAAAACTGTATTGAAGAAAAATATAAAAACAGCATGATCTGGCGATACTTTTGTCTTGCGAATCTAATTTAAAAGCATAAAACTGTCAATATTTATATTTAGATCGTTTAAAATTTTACTAATATCATACAAAAATTTATTTTATAGTTGTTTTAAGTTTATAAAATTTAACAGCATTTATAATTCTTTTATTTGAAGTTATAACGAACTAGAAACTAATTATTCATTATAGTCTATGACCGATCACGTGATATACAAAGGAGACCAACAAAAAAAACTAGTTTTTTTCTCATGGCTTACTTATGGAAACTGCTTAAAACGATATCACTTACTTGTCTATTGCTTAATCTTTTATCCAAATATGAATGTTTCATGCACGAGTTGATCTTTGTGACTTGAGAAAGTCACACGGATAAATACACTTTGACAACACAGTCATCATCTGCTTCTCTCCTCCACATAACAGGATTTTACGTATTGCCTCTAACAAGTTTTAAAAGTACAAAAACTAATTTCAGTAAAAACTTTGTATTTAGAATGCTTAGAATAAATAAAATTAATAATGCATCTTAAATGAAAAGTAATATTAAAGCATACGGCAAAATTGCTATTATTAACTTAATTAAATAGTTAAAAATAATATTGAGGCAAGTTTAAATTTTATATTAAAATTTTATCTTCATTTGATCATATAATTAATAATCATATGATAATTTTAAGGATTATAGCATAAACATATTTTAAATAAATATACTTATTCGATATTAAATTATAATTGTCACCTAGATGGCGCAATCATTAATAAACGTTCAAGTAAACATTGATAAATTCTATGAATGTATCAAATTCCCATGGATTTATCATGGAATTTGATATATTCATGATTATAATATTATCATATGTATTTTACATGATATTGTGTATATTATATATTCAAGTAAATTCCGAAATTTGAGAAGTTTCTTTATATTCAAACTTTTAAAAAATGAAATTCTAGATCAGCCAAATTGTAGAGAGGTGGGCTCGGACTCCATGAAAGACATTTCCAAAGAATGGTATCCGAGAATGAATCCGGGTCATTTATAATCTTGCGTGTCATCAATTATTAAAATTAAGCCTAATTAATATGAAAAAAATTAAAATTATCATATCTCACTTAATTTTCCTCGAAATCTTTTGAAATTTTTAAAGTTTATTAAGCATTTTCTCTTTCTAATAAATAAGATTATATATTTTTTAATTATTTTATTTTCAGAAGTTTTCGTTCCGTATATGAAATTACCGAAAACACGAATTTTTATGTAAAGATTTAACCGTCCAAGAAAATAATTGGTATCTTTGTATAGCAGCTGTTCTTTTGAATAAAACAGGCCATAAATGAAGAAAATTGGATCACATTTTTAGAAATTAATATACAAATTTTGATTAATGAATATTAATTAAGCCATGTCGTGCAATTATTTCAAAATTTACATAAATTTATTGAAATATTGTCATTATTATTAATAATTTATATTTATTGATATGCTTTTTCTTAATTTCAAGTCAGCCGGATGACCGCGTATTAAAGCTGTGGCTTATCACCCTGGAGGATCCGGTTCAAATCTGAGTCCCACACCTCCAGTTTTTCAGAAGGGGTCCGGGCCCGGCCCGTTGAATCCCATCCTTCAACCATTCGGTTAACCCCATCATGGATGTTGGCCAGCCTTTGATGGGCTCTATAAGTGGCCGCCGCCAGATACAAAATATCCCATGAGAATAGCGGCTTGATCTAATCTAACCTTCATTTCAATACTTGTTAATTTAATATTTTATAAATTTAATAAATTTATAATATTTTATAAATTTTCGAATTTATATCAGAAAATCTAATGTAAACAAATAAAAAAACATCATCTCTCATACATAAACTATATACTATAATATTCTTTACTTCGTTTTTATTGGATTCCCCGATGGTTGACTCTCCACTTCTTGATATGGAAGGTTTAGCTCAGTGGTTCTCAACCTTTTTTCCGTTGAGGAACACATTTTAATATTTTAAAATTTGGTGGCACACCTAAATATTTTCAATAACTTAGATTTAACAACAAATTTTTATTAACATATTATTATATTTATTCTCTTTATTACATTCAGATTACAGACATATTCGTACAAGATCATTAAATGGCGGTCCTTATCAAGGTTAGTATAATACTAACCTTGGGTCCTTATTAAGTTATAGCTCCACCTGCGGATTTTGTCTTTTCAGAGCATTAAATGGCGGTCCTTATCAAGGTTAGTATTATACTAACCTTGGGTCCTTATTAAGTTATAGCTCCACCTGCGGATTTTGTCTTTTCAGAGAAATTACAATTTTAATTTAATTTTTATTTCTTAATTTTTAAATTATGAATAACGACAAAAAATTTTGGCTGGCGCAGAAATTCGAAGGTCAGGTTTTACTAACGATACCCTATTTATAAGAATCGATACAGTGATTGGACTGCAAAACAGATATACAGCCAACCACGTTTCACTATTAATATACTGTATATGATTCATTACAATTATATATATACAATTCATTCTTAATTTTTCGCGGCATATCGTTAAAGATTTGGCGGCACAGTGGTCAAGAACCACTGGTTTAGCTAGTGCTTTTTCCTCCGATGACGATTATCATATAAAGTACTCACTCTACTGCTAGTGTGCGCCGCGGCACAGTAGTCATGAACCACTAGTTTAGCTAGTGCTTTTTCCTCCGATGACGATTATCATATAAAGTACTCACTCTACTTCCCATATCAAGATCGTTTTATAATAGACTGGATTAATTGCTCCATTGAGCGATTAGCAACTAAAACGAGATGGCCAGCAGCTACATTGTAGAAAGCACGTGCGCTGAGTCTTACAAGGGGAAGACACAGCTGACCCCCCACCGATTTTGATCCGCTTGCGTATGGTGAAAATACATCAAAAATGAGTGAATACGTGTCCGAGCTTTTCATTGAATATGGCCTTCTAATAGTATTTTTTAACACTTGAAAAATCGAACTTTTGATAATTCAGCTTAAAAGCGATGGATAGATAACAGATTACCAGGTGCACAGATGGCGCAGTCGATAAATACGTGGCTCGTAATCAGAAGGTAGTGGGTTCGAATCCGGGTTGATGTGCATTTTTTTATTTTTATGCATTGAAAAATTATTTTTTATTTGAAATCGTAAAGCTAGACTGGAATTTCTTAAGACATATATAAATCAACCTCAAGAATTCTGGAACTCTGTATTTACTCTCATCTACAAACAGAACAGAGTTCCAGAATTCTGGAACTCTGTTCTGTTCTGTTCCAGATTCACTTCATTTATGAATGGTTTCTTCCTAGCTGTTCGACCATGAAAATTATATCTCCTCAAAACATTTCTTACAGTTTCAACACTTGTGGATTTCTTAAACATTCGTTGCACTTCAAAAGTTAATTTAATTGCACTAGTTTTATGATTACAATGAATATTCCTTACTATCCACCTGTTTTCACGTTCAGTAAAGTTCCTGGGACATCCAGTTCTTGCTTTGTTACGAGTAGATTTGTCTTCCGATATTTTTAAATTATATTATGAATAGTGGATTTACTCACATTTACCATTCTACTTATATTTCTTATAGAATTCCCACTATTCCAGTGATGGATAATAATTTTTCTTATATCTAATGCTATCTCACATTTTTTCCGACTCATACTAAAAGTTTGGTTGAAATCACCTTAAAATAAACTTCTCCAATTTCAGATCTCTTACATAGTACATTTTAAATGACAATTCTGCCAAATTATGGCTATTTCATGGACTTTCCTCTCTCTGTCCCAATCCTTTTTGAGCGTGATTTTCACTTTGAACACAAGATGTGTGGCATTTCTTATTTATTTCATATTATTTTTCTTGAATTTTTAGATTAAAAACTTTGTTTTAGTTCTATATAGCGACTGTAGTGAAAACAGTATTAATTTCAGTGAATTATTTATTTTTCAATAAATGATTGATAGTTTGTTGTGTCCCAATACTTTTTTGATTGACTGTATATCGTTCCAAATGAACTATATGTTGCCTTGTATCCACCTGAAGCGGGGACCAATAGTTTGCGTCTGACAAATGTAATCATAAAACATTTCAGCTTTTATTACAGTAATAAAAAATAGTTGAAATCAGTTATTTAATAAATAATCGTATTCTTAAATGCTTGCAGTTTTAAAATGAAAAATAATTTAAAATCAGCTATTAAATAAATAATTTAAATGTATTTGTATAATATCAGAATATTAAGCAGAAATTGTTTACGCTTGGAAGAAATATATCCCGGTTATCAGATGCCTACCAAAAATGGCGCTCAGCACAAATGGGAAGATAAGCTTGTATTGTTTTTGCCTGACATTGACAGTTGTCATTTTGCCTGTTTTTTCCCTTATAAATAGAAATTTGGAGTTTATAATAACAGATTACTGGCTTATAATTAGTGTTATTTATTCAGGATTATTACATGGCCTACTTGTCTACATTTATAAGCCTAGAGGTTATGCTTACAAGGTAGGCGTTGTTCCGAATTTAAAGATCATTTCTAAATTATTAATTCAGTATATTCAGAAATTTCACTCAGTACTTAGGGAAAATGAGTTCGATTAATTTAAAATATATAATTCATTAAATAAAAGCTTTCGTGTTTATAAAATACGATCGCGCCATCTTTGATACTTTGCAAGAAATAATTTTGGCTGAAAATAATGATAAATTACAATGATTTTTATTCACCATGTTTATTTTAAATGAGTTCTTTGTTTTAGATGGTACATTAACCACATTGTAAAAATATAATAAAATTAAATAATGTATAGAAATGCCATATGTTCTTATAATAGTAAAAATATCATATTATATTAATATATGTACAGTATATTCAAAAATGAATGAATATATAGGTATATTCAATATAAAATATAGATTCAAAAATATGTATTCATTTTTAAAACTAGAAGGGTGTGTAAAGAGGAAAAAAAAAACGAATATGAATTAAAAAACAGTCATTGATGAAAAATAGGGGGACACTGGAGTTTTAATACTAAAATCATTTTCTTGGAGATTTGTAAAATTTATTAACAATAATTATTATTGTTATGAAAGGCGTTTTTTCAAGAAAAATACAAATTTATATGCATTTCAATTACAACCTTCCCAAAAATAATTGACGTTTTCCATATTTGGAATGAATCAAAGTTAGAACTCATTTCATTACAAATTTGATAATTTGTGCTGATCCTCCACCTTATGGTAACTCCACCATAACCCAATATTAACAATGAAACGCCCAATCGCTTAGAATTAGTTCTTTTACTGTTATTTTCTGCTTAGTTGTGCTAGATTAGTTGATTTTTATATTGTTTTATAACTTTATTATATTCAAATTGCATAAAAGCATTTCTGTAGCCATGCTTTTTAATACATTTCAAGAATTCTATCTACTTCTTGGTTTTCAACTATATTACAATGCATGATAGCCCTTTTAAAATATGTATAAAAGTCTGCTCTTTTATAGATTATCAAGTTATTCCACCAATATGAGATAATTATCTGGCTACTAGATGGCTTCCTATATACACTTTTATATTAAAGGTATTTTCTTCTATTTGTAAAAGTACATCTAGAAAGTGCACAGTTCTTATGTCCTTTTGTTCAGTTTTGAGCACTAGGTCATATGCTTCATTAGTAAAGTGTTCTGCAAATCTTGTGTTATATCAACCAGCCTCCAAATGACAAAGATGTCACCTACATAGTAAGTAAAACTTACATTCTGCATCAAAATTGGATCAGATTCTCTCTTCTACGCTTCTTATAAGGATTTCCATCAACACACCTGCTATAGGGCTACTTATTGGGATACCACGTTTGTCAGTAGAACCTTCCTTTAAAAGTAAAATTTGATTGGTAGCATCATATAAGCTAAATCTCTAAGTGTATTGGCCACTTCATTAGCATCTGGAATGTGATGCAGTAACAATTTAAAATATTAAACAAGTTGGTGGTAATTTCAAAGATGTAAAAAGATTCTGGAAGTCTAAAGTTGCCATTATATCATTTTGCTCTGGTACCTCTTATAAAAACTTGCTAATAAACATTTCTGTTGAAGCTACTGAGTTAGAATAGCCTTGTAGTTTCTCTAAGCACCATTCTGCTAATTCCTTCTGAATACCATAAAGTTGTGATTGCCTTTTTTCTATAATTGGTCTAATGTTTATTGGTGTTTTTTGTGTTTTTATAAATGCAAAAAGTCTAGGACATTCTGGATATCAATTTTCCTAAGCTAATAAAAGATGGGAAATTTTTGGATTTAAGGATGGAAATCACTTTTTGAGCTAAAGCTTTTGTTGGATCTTATTTTAGTAATTATGGTCCTGATTGCTCTGTATATTCCTCCAAAAAATTATTGTAATGATTTATTTTTAGGATAGTCAACTTTCTTGACTTGTCATCCTTAGTTACAGCAAGCTGTTTATCTTTAAGTCATTATAATGTTCATCTTATGCACAAAGTCTTTTTTTAGCCTGTTTCTTTCTCTTTTTTAAATTCCTTGGTATTCTGCTCATGTAGGCAGGACTATCTTTGCCTTTCTTTGTCATTTGGATCCATAATTTCAATAAGTCTCTCAAAATGAGGTCATATCTTCTAAATTACCATTTCTGCATGGTAGCTAGGAGTTGCTACAGAAAAGACCTTCATGGTTTTTTCTGTAGCAACTCCTAGCATAAATTGGAATTTTAATCAAATCTGCATGGTAGCTAGGAGTTGTTACAGAAAAGACCTTCATGGTTTTTTCTGTAGCAACTCCTAGCATAAATTGGAATTTTAATATCACTTACAATTGTAACTACTACTACTACTAAGGACAATTTATAACTTGCATGTCAACCTTAAATGCTTTTTAAAAATCTATTTAATCTTTTTAATGTGACATTGCCTAATTGCTTTTCTCAAGTCCTCTCAAATCATGATGATGTATTTACTGAAAATCTTTCAAATAATAAAATATTTTACATGTTTAATCTGCTAGAATTTATTGATTTTTGAATATAATTAGGTATAAGCAAAATTAAGTAAGGAAATTATAATTTTAACTTTTTGCATACTAATTAGGCTTAATTTTAATCAATCACTGGCATGCAAATACTGATGAAAATTAAGATGAAAACTACTCAAGAAGTTAATCTTATTTTTTTAGAAATCTGCAGAATTGGAGGCACACCAGCTTTTCACAACAGTAATGATCTTATCATCAAAGAAACTTTTTCCTCGTAAATGTTTTTCATATGTCAAAATTGGAAGAAGTCTGGAGGTGCCAGATTGGGAAAATATAGGGGATGGGGCAAGGTTTCATAGCGATATTTGCACAGAAAAGGAACGGAAGATGATGGCTTTAATTATAGGAACATTTAGATTCAGTTCTTAAAATGTTTAATCAAAATCATTTGAAAAACTAAAGATTTGAATATATAAATTTTAAGTAGATTATAGTAATTTGTTATCATATAGTTGTTTTATCAAAATGTCTCTCTCTTGTGTCATTTGAAGAATTTACTGAAATTGTTGTTAAAAGATTAATATTTATTTAATATATTAAATTTATAATTAATATAAATTATTTCTTAATTTTTATAAAAATTATTAAATATACACATTATTAACTTTAATACAAATTATTGTAATTTTTTAATAGGTAGCCTGGCGAGCTGGTCTTTTAGGATCAGGTTTTGGTATTAGTATTCTTATTAGCACACTTGCCAATTCTTCATGGAGTGTATTTGGCTGGTATTTAACATTATTAACATTCTTTCATTATTCTGAATACCTGACAACTGCAATGACAAATCCAAAGTTCCTCAGTTTAGATTCATTTTTGCTAAACCATTAGTCTATTTCTTTTAACATCAGCTCTTCGAATCTCAGTAATGCGTTATGCTCCGAAATGTATTATAGTATTAAATTAACCTGCAAAATATAGGTCTAAAATATAATAACTGAATTAAGATTATCATCAAAGTTGTTATATTTATTCTAATAAACAGCTTATTAGCTATTTATTGTTTTTAAAGATTTATTTCATCATTTATTGAAAGGCATCGATTTATTTTAATTTCTTAAACAATAAGATACTGTTTTATTTATTCAAATTTCACAGAAAAAATTCGAATTTTTACTAAAATTTCAATGTTATTTATGCAAAACACACAAACGATAGCTTTTATTATAATATTTGTGTTGTTAAAAATACTGAAAACATAAAATCAAACATATACTTCATTTGAAGATTTCGACATGCATAAAATTTCTCCGAAAAGATGCCATGTATAATAACAATAATTATTACAGATTTTAATCATTTGCATACTAAATCTCTTAATTATTTGATTCTATTAATAATTTTTATTAATTATTGATCAAAATAAATTGATAATATACGTATCTGGGTGTGTATATTGTGCATATATTGGGCGGATATATAGGCGTGCATATGGCGCAATGTATATATGTGGATTAATATATTATAAAACATAATCAATTTAAAATGTTGGCAAAATTAAATCAACATAGTACATAAAAAGAATCAGACGTCATTTCAATACTCAGATATCCCTTTCATTGCATCATGTTATTAAATGAATAGATTTGATTAAATAACTGATTATCATAAGTTTAAAGGCTGAATTTTTGTTTATAAAACAGTGAAGAAAATACGATTATCAGAATAGAGATTATTCTACTGTTTAATTAAACTGATAAAAGATCGATGGCTCTTCAAGCATCTTATATATAAGATAGAATTCAAATGTTACCAGATATAGTTACCACTTGCCCGTTAGAAGTAAAGTAATTTAAAATCATTTTATCTTTAATTCTTAAACTGCAAGGAAAGTAAACTTCGCTATCAATTCAGAAATGGAAGCGGTACCTGAAGAATACGAAAAATTCCGTCCTAGAATATTTCCTAAATATATTGGAGATACGATAGATCGGCATTTCCTGTTAATGGATTGGTCGGATGATGATGTCATGCTAGATATAGGCTGTGGTCAGGGCAGATCGACGAAACAGATTGTTCTTCCACGATGCCCAAAGATTAAGAAAATCGTAGCTATTGACATTGTTCCAAATCTACTTAATTATGCTCGCAGTAAATATTTTGATGAAAAGATTGAATTTAAAGAACAAAATATTATGGATAGGTAAGAAGATTGTTTTATCACTTTTGAATTTGACATAAATTTTTTCATAAGTTGGCTTCATAATATCAATTCCTGAATCTTCTCATTGTAATATTTTATAGAATCGAGACTGAGGATGTAGGAAAGTATGATAAAATATTCTCGTCTTATGCTCTTAACTATATTGGAGATTATAACAAATTGTTTAATAATATTGCTCAAATTTTAAAACCTGGAGGATATTTTTCAGTTTTAATAGCTGCCAAGGCACCAGTTTATTCTACTTTAAGAGATTTGGTCAAACATAAGGACTGGAAAATGTATATAAAGGTAAATATTGATGAACCCAAATTTTAAAACCTGGAGGATATTTTTCAGTTCTAATAGCTGCCAAGGCACCAGTTTATTCTACCTTAAGAGATTTGGTCAAACATAAGGACTGGAAAATGTATATAAAGGTAAATATTGATGAATATGATGATAATTTGATTATTCTTATAGAATTTTTAATTTAATATTTATGTTCAGCCAGAAGAGATTTTGAAAACTATTCCGCCAACTCACGATTGGGAAGAAGTCGATAATGATTTTAGGCAATTTGTCAGCAAATTTGGTTTGAATGCTATCGAAATTAATTATGAAGTTATTGACGTTCCTTTTACTTGCAGAGAAAACTTCATGAGTGAGCAAAATTATCTCGAATTATATTTATATTAATTTTTTTTTATAATAATTTGAGTTATATTTTAGGAATGATGGAAGTAGTTTGTCCAATGCAACTTTTTGAGGGAATGACTCCTGAAGTAAGAAAGAGGCTTTGGAATCAAAGTGAACCTCATTTTTTCAAGTATGGAGTTAGAGAAGAAGAAGACGAAGTTATTTGGCCTGTCGGACTTTTGGCGGCATGTGGTCAAAAGAGATATACTTGAATTATTTTTTATTTAATACATGTTAGTTTCTTTTATTGAGAAAAATATATTGTCGATTTACTTATAAGCTTGAAAAATTAATAAAGAAATTTTTTATTTTAAGAGTTTAATTCAATTGTTTCTTCTTTTAATTAATAAATTAATGTTGACATTAAGATAATTTCACGAGGAACTTTGAACTCTAGATATAGTGTCGTGTTATAAAATTGTGTTAAAGCAAGATCTACCAAGATCCCACTGTTATACAAGGTATTTATCCTCTCTTTATGGGATATATTGTAATTCTCTTTCTCTAGAATAAAGATCCAAGGTGTTAACCGTTCGAGCTGTTTATCGTTGTTTCCTCGAGCACCTCTTCATCCTTACAACTTTAGCCCACATCATCATCCGCTAGGCAAACCCGTTTGTTCTGTCGGCATCGTTTCCAACGATCCCGACTGGCGTCACATCCTGACGTTGTCCACACAAGGCTAAAGCCTGTAAAATATTATATCACGCCCCTGGCGTCCCACAATAAACGCAAAAATGAAGAAATTTTTATGACAAAACAGTGAGCGGCAAGAAATTATTAATTGAGCATTATCTTGGTCAATGATCTCATATTTTAGCTTATTAAATTCCAGATGATTGTAAAATGAAAAACTTATCATTCAAAATTCAAAATTTCTCATTCAAAATTTATCGGCATGGCAGAGCTCCTATTCAAAATATGTAGCTTAAAAGATAAAATTGCAAATAGAATAGCATGCAAAAGATAAAATTGCCAATAGAAAATTACGAATTTTCTCCGATAAATAAGAAATATTTTTCGTTTATGCATATGCGTATTATCATAACTAACTTGTAAGCAGGAATTTCTATTTGATATAAAAATTTCAAATCGTTAAAAATGTGTTAATAAATACTGTGTTTTAACAAACCAACGATATTCTTTTATTGTTATTTTATAATTATTAATTAAATTATTTGATATTACATTCTAAATGGGATTCAAATCTTAATAAAAATAATGTTAACTCTAACTATTAATTAACAACTAAAATATATAATATTCAGTTTTGTAGATCTTTTGAAAAATAAAAATAAACTCAGGATGGAAAAACAACAAAACACGAAAAAGGTAATTTCTTACGATACGTTTATCGCTCGCTAAACAACATTATCAAATAATTGAGTAATTAAATAATATTATTTAAAACATTTTTTAAAATTATATTTTGAATAAGAAACTAATATATATTTGTTAATTTATTTAGAAAAGAAAAAATTGTTCTCTTTTGAAAAACATTCTGAAGAACTGTTGCGTGAAAATGAATAAAACTTCTCAAATATCGGTATGAACAATAAATCTTTTCGACTTCCATTTATATAATTTATGAATATAATATGTTAAACGAACAATGAGTTTATATACGTGTCATAATTCTCACGGAAAGTAAAAATACCGGATTTTTTGTTTAAGTATCAATATTCGAAACTTTATAATAGGTAAAGCCCGATGCTGTCCTATCTGTCAGCTTTGAAAGCGTAACAGATCCGAAATTGTCGACCACCGAAAGAAAATCAATCGAAAATACTTCACAAGTATCTTTTCGTCATCAATTAAATTATCCCCAACCAAATTATTACGTTGATCCAATTTATGAGAGATATTCTGAATTCAAACAGGTATTTTTATGTTTTCGTTTATAATATTCTGTAAATTAATTTTCGTTTTTATTCTGTATTTAAAATTAATAATGTAATTAACTAATATTTAAAAATTAATATTCTGTAAATTAATTTTCGTTTGTTATATTTAGACCAATCCAGATGTTACAAACCAGAACTGTGATCCAAACCAAGTGAAAAACCAATTTGAAGATCCACCTGTAACTGCATTCAGAAAATATTTTCCAGGAAATGAGCGATTTAAATTGATTGATGAAAATTTCAAAAACTGCAGAAATAATCCATCGAATTTCCTTCCTTCACACAAAAGAATTACTGAAGAACCGTTAGAAAGATACTCTACTAAATTTTTCAATGAAAATATACCAGATGTAAAGAAGTTTGAAGCTAACAATTCTGAAGCTAGGCTTAAAGAAAAACTTTTACAAATTCTGTACATAACGCTGAAAAATTTACTTTTTATGAATGGAAATTCGGAAGAATCGGCTGGTAATGATGTGAAATATGAAATATTAAAACTTTTCGAAGAAGATACAAACAACCAAGTTCTGGAAGCGAATAAGAACATAGCATCATCATTTAATAATAGTCTAGTGGAATACGATAATTCTGAAGAGGATATTTCCAATCAAAATAGTTTTATTTTAACTCAAAATATAGATTATGTCGATATTGCGGAGAGAAATTTATCAACAGCGAAACATTTGACTTTGCCAGATGACGATATAAAAACTGAAAAGAAAAAAATCGTAAAGAAAAGAATTGGAATGAAACCTATTGGTACAGTAAGTTTCAAAATGAATTATCAATACATAATTTGGAAAATTGTTTTACTTACTTTCTAAAATACAACCAATTATTAAATAATTAATTACGTGTAACCTGAATAGGCTATCTATTAAATTTCGGACAATACAAAAAACACATTCACATAATTACGTAAGTAAGGATCATAATAAACATCTAGCAATTTGAAAATATACAACATTATATTATCTTATATATCGATTATTATGAATAATCAAAATATGAGAGTAAATCCTGATGTTTTCTCATTTTAATCGATGAAACTGATTATCGATTATGTTTAATTTTATACAACTTTAATTATGCCATTAAACTTTATAAAAATTTATATCATTAGTTAATGTTTGCTAATGGCCAGAAAAATAATGAAACTGAATACAAAATTGGATATAAATTATTTTATTAATGTGTGTTGTGCATATTAGATTATTTAAATAAATGAAAAATTATTTATCTGAAGATCGTTTTGAGTAGTTTGCAGCTTATCGTCAATTCTATCTTCGATAAAACAAATCATATTATTCAATTATCTTTAAACTTATTCATCCTTGAATTAGTCAAAGAATGGGTAATTTGATAATTAATATGAAGTAGTTTCACTATACATTCATTTATCATATCATTTTACGGAAAGATCCTTAATTAAATATAGAAAAAACATGATTTATCATCTTAAAATTGATGAAAAATTTCATTAGAAACAAAAAATTTTCATTTCTTACATATATTTTTTCAGTAACATTTTGACCAATTTTATATACAAAATTGGTATATAAAATATATAAAACTAATTATATAAAATATATAAAACTAATTATATAAAATTAATTACACTTTACATCATTGGTTAAATATAATCAGTTAGATACTATAAAGTGAATATATATATATAATACCCTACAAATATATATATATACAGGATGAAGAAAACTTTGTCGTAGTTTTGCGTACTGATCGGGGGTATCGAAACAAGTCGAAAATGTCAATGAATATATGGTCTAAATGGCAGCTTTTTCGAATTGGGACATTTAAAGCTAGCCAATCAAAATGGAACATGCGAAGAGCTAACCAATCCCAATCGAGAGGTCTAAAGCTGTGGCTTACCATCCTGGAGGATCTGGGTTCAAATTCGTGTCCCACACCTCCAGTTTTTCAGGAGGGGTCCGGACCCGGCCCGTTGAACCCCATCCTTCAACCATCCGGTTGACCCCATCATTGGGTGTTGGCCAGCCTGTGTTGGCTCTACAAGTGGCCGCCGCCAGATACAGTATATCCCATGAGGATAGGGGCTATAAGTGGCCGCCTCCAGATATAGAATATCCCATGAGGATATGGCCTATAAGTAGCCGCCGCCAGATACAGAATATCCCATGAGGATATGGCGGCTTTCACAAGTGGCCGCCGTCAGATACAGTATATCCCAAGAGGATATGGCGGAATGGTCATCGTCAGATACAGTATATCCCTCGTGCGATATGGCGGCTTAACCTACCTAACCTAACCTAACCCAATCGAGAGCGACACAATGCCTAGCAACGGCGCTTCGCGTGCTCGATTGTGATTAGCTAGTTTAAGGGGTTCTAACTCGAAAAAGATGCCGTTTAGACCATATATTCATTGACATTTTTGACTTGTTTTGATATCCCTCTCAGTATGTAAAACTTTACGACGAAGTTTTTCTTCACTGTATATATATATATATACTGTATACTTTGTTCGCTATCTGTTCTATGGTGTAGAGATATCTGGACAATCCAACATAGAACATCTAAGAAATTTTATATATATATATATATATACTGTATACTTTGTTCGCTATCTGTTCTATGGTGTAGAGATATCTGGACAATCCAACATAGAACATCTAAGAAAATTAAAATTTTAGAGATTATTCTTTTATTATCTGCAAGATAATAGGTTATCTAATTTCAAAATTTTTATAAACACCAAATTCCGTTATAACAAATTCCGTTATTTGAAATTTGAAAAATTATACAGTAATATACTATTTCGATAGTATAGTTTACCTAGAAAAACGTATACACAGTCGCTGTTCAATAAATTCCATGTTTTATTTATTTAATGCTAATCAAATAATTATATAGCGGAAATATTTATATACAGGGTGAAGAAAAACTTGGTCGTAAAATTTTTTCTACTGATAGGGGGCCTCGAAACAAGTCGAAAATGTAATGAACATATGATCTAAATGGTGCCGTTTTCGAGTTATAAGTCCCTAAAGATAGCCAATCACCATCGAGTACACAAAGCGTCACGACGCATCGCTCGCCTTCTTACTACCCATAGTATGTAGGAGAACGACGCAATGCGACTCGTCTTGGCAACGCGACGCTTTGTGTACTCGATGAGATGCTCATTATACATTTTCGATTTGTTTCGAGGCCACCTATCAGTAGAAAATTTTACGACGAAGTTTTTCTTCACCCTGTATATGGCAAATCATCTCCAATTCTCTAACTAATTCTTCAATCATGAGCACATTGCTATATTAATTTTTTTGATGATTGTGTAAATTAACGTAACACCACAGTGGTTTGACGGCTTGTCGGTATTTAAAGTCTTCCGAATCATTGTTTTGCATTTCTATCACAGTATGGTCAGCTTGAGATTTATCTTGGACATATAGGCTAAATTGTAAGTTCTATTACAAATTCGTATCTTCATTGTTTCTGAATATCACATACATTTTCAAACTTCCCATACTACTTTAGTACAAATTTGCATAGCTCTTATGAAAATCATTAGGTCTCCATTTTAGACTCAAACTTTTATCTGAAAAAAACAAACGATTATTAATTTCTGTTTTCAATGTTTATACATTTTTGAACCCCCTATACAGTATTTATCTCTCTCGAGAACTATTTAAAAGTATGTTTTCTTTATAATTAGAACGCTATATTATTTATCAGTTACCGTTTAAAACAGGGCTGTCCGACCCTCGGCACAACATAAAATCGTGAACTTCCTTAAAACATTGATATTTTTATGTACTTAATGAAATTTTTATTATTTAAATATCTGTCTGCATTTCCTATTTTTATTTTCTAAAATATTTCTTATATCAGTGATTAAAATTTCTTGACCCGCTCTATGATTTTAAAAAATTTCTGAATGAAAAGAAGTCAAAGATTATTATGTGAAGACAGTTTTGCTTATTTGTCATGGTGGATATCATATATATTGTACATTATTTACTAACTTTTTTGTTAACAACTATCATTAGAATTAGCATATAAATGTGCAGCCCGAGACAATTTTTTTCTTCAAATGGGCTCGAGGAAGACAAAAGGTTGGACATCCCTGGTTTAAAAAATAAAGTTTTAAGCCGTTCAGTTGTATCAGGGCTATCCAACTCGCGGCCCAACATAAAATCGTAAACTTCTTTAAAAACATTGAGACTTTTATGTACTTAATGAAGTTTTATTATTTAAATACCTATCCACATTTCCTATTTCCATTTTCTGAAATATTTCTTATTTCAGTGATTAAAATTTCTTAATTACAGTCAGACCCCGCTTAACGCTGTTTCGATATAACGCGGTTTTTTCTGAATTCTATACTTTTATTGATTCACTTTGGCGTGGTTTTTCAAACCGTTATTCTTACATAAATCCGAAATCGCAGGGCTGGTGAATTTCTTCTTTTCTGGGAAGTTTTAGAACAGCATTCGTCCTACTACTTAACAAAGAAAACGAAACCACCCGCTTCGTCTTTCTTCATTCTGCCAATAATTATTTCCAACGGAAATTGTTCTCGGAAGTGACCAAACCTGGATTGTGCGACCGTTTACTTTGATTTTGTGGTGACTGATAGATTTCTTCTTTAATTTTGGGAAAATTTAACGATCTTACTGCTCCTGCTTCTTAACAAAGGAAACGAAACTACCGGTTTGTCTTTCTCCATTCTGTTGGTGTATATCAGGTATAAATATTTTTTCTGTATTAAATTGTGATTGGCAGTGATAAGACTTGATTATAGTGACGCTGCACTTTATTTTTCGATGATTTTTTTCACTTTTGTTTAGTTTAATTGATTCGCCTGATTTGTTTATTATATACCATGGCAAGTGGTGGCGCTGGCATATTTCTGAGCTCTCATGTGACAGATGTTACTGATGAAGATATTTTCTGGAGATTGTATGGAATGTACTAAATTAGTTTTTTCAGATGATGATTTTATTTTCTGTTCACTCTGTAATAGAGTCGAACATTTATCATGCTTTGGAATGTCTGTTTTGAACTTTCGAAAATTGTCCAAGCGGAGTAAGAATGCTTTGTGTTGTTCAGTTTGTAAGCTTTCTAAACCTCGTAGGGAGGAATTGGGTGTTAATATCCCATCTGATAAGAAGGAAAACGAAGAGTCAGAATCTGAAAATAGTAAGAAACTTTTACTCTCCATGTTCAAAATTGCGTTTGAAGTTATTTTTTTACCGTACATTAATGATTTAAAATGATTGATAACATTAATGATTAAATTGTCGGTTTAATAATTTGGAAGAACAAGTTATGGCTTCTAATGTGAATTTTAAATCTCGGATGGACTGTATTCAGAATTTGTTAGATAAAGTAACTCCGTTGCACTTTTGAGTGAGGATTTGTATACTGATGTTAAAAATAATATTGAGTGTATTCAGACACAAATCAAAAAACAACTGGATTTATTTGAGGCAGTTTTGTCAAAAGGAAATGAAAATCTCATTTATCTTAATAGCATTCTTGATAAATTATCAAAATTTAATTATGACTCTTCCTTACCCATTCAAAATAATGAAGTATCTAATAAAAGCATTAATAATTTAGCAGATAATATTAGTAGTATAAAGCCACCGATTGATCAAATATCTAATGATTATCGCATTGAGGCGATATCTTATGATGATGATCCTTCTCTCGAGAAGTTGAATAATCTGGGTAAGCGGGTGATGCAGAACCCAAATCAATCATCTTTTACTTCTGATTTGACTAATGATATTATTAATAGCAAACCTATGATTTATGTTTCTAAGAAAACTAATGAAAATGGAAATAATTCACTAGCTGCTAGTTTAAATCCACCCATGCTAAATCCTATGATAAAATCTGAGTCTTAAAAAGATTTTTATTAGTAGATTACAGGCGAATACTACAGAAGATATGACTAATATCATTTTAACATTAAGGCAAAAATTGATAAACTAAAAACTAAGTTTACTTCATATGCTTCTTTTACAGCACTAATACCAAAGGATGATTTACAATCTGTTATTCTAAGTGAAAAATGGCCAACGGAAATTTTAGTCAAAGAATTTATAAATAATCGAAACAATAGAGTGAAAAGTAGAATTGCTAATTCTACTGATCCAAGAGTTTTTTATAAATCGAAAAGGAATAATATATAGCAATCAGTATTGGTACAAGATATGAGACCTACTTTTTTTACATGTTTTTATCAAAATGTGCGTTCAATAAATAATAAACTGAACGATTTAGAATGTTTGTTATATATTGGAATCAATTTTATTTTTCTAGTCGAGACTTGGCTACGTCCTGACTCGTATGTAGATCTTGAGGGTATATGTTCGAATTTTGGATATGCCACGTATGGCATTGAGAGAACAACAAAAAGAGGAGGTGATTTAATGATAATCTCTAATATACAATATGGTTTTCTATAGCTATGATGATCATTTTATGTTATATAATTCTGTAAAAATGAATATTTGTTTTTGTCTTATCTATATTTCGCCAACTATTGTGGCTTTCAATGAGGTTGATGTTATTGACCAATTAAAGAAGACTTTGTCAAGATCTATATTTTGGATATCGTTTTATATAATTGTTATGCTGGGAGATTTTAATTGTCCCAATATTATCCGGTGTCCGCATGGTATAAATTACATGCATGCAAATAAATTTGAAATTGCTTTTCTCGAACGAGTTGTTTTTTTATTTTGGTCTAAGACAACTTGTTCGTAATCCTACCAGAAATAAAAATTTTCTTGATTTATGTTTTTTTCAGGAATAATTTAAGTTCTGATATAGCTTTAATTGACAATGTCAATGTGTCTTCATTTGCGTCATTCGAAGATCTAAGATAACTCGTTCGCAATCCTACCAGAAATAAAAATTTTCTTGATTTATGTTTTTTTCAGGAATATTATAAGTTCTGATATAGCTTTAATTGACAATGTCAATGTGTCTTCATTTGCGTCATTCGAAGCATTGCCGGATCCTGAAGTCTTGTCGTTGCTTTCTGAATGTTCTTTTAAATCTGATCATAAACCAATTAAATTTATGTTAAATATGAGAATGAATACTGAAATGAATATATCTGAAAAGTTTCATTTCAATTGGAAAAAAGCTGATTGGTCCGATATTAAAGTTTTTTTATTGGCTCAAAACTGGTCTTTCATTTACTCTAGTGTTATTGATCTTCAGAATAAGTTTGATACTTTTTATGAAATATGTTTTAATGCAATGTATCTGTTTGTTCCGGTGACTAAAAAGAGATGTAGAGATGATCCCCTTGGAGAACAAAGGAAATGTCAAAGATAAAAAACTTACGTAATTCTTTTTTCAAGTCATGGAAATTATCTGGTAATATGTCTAAATATCTTCAGTTTAAAATTTACGATAGACACTATTTGAGTCTCCTTAAAAATGCTAGATCTAATTATATACAGAAGCTTTCGAAAAACCATTTAACTTCAAATAAATTTTTTGGAGTACTTGTCGCATATTAAAACAGCCAAATAGAAGCTTGGATAACGAAGAAAAAAAAGCTATTTCTGCATCTTTCATCTAAGTTCTCGTTAGATGGTGGTGTAAGAAAAATACATTCGATATTATGTAAGGGTATGTCTTATCAGTCATATTTTAATTATTTTGATTTTCAACGAGCTTTGAAAAGATTGAAGAATACCTCAGAAGGTCCTGATCTTATACCTTTGGTGTTTTTCAAGAAATTAGATGGTGAAATTATTGACTGTTTAGTTTTATTGTGCAATTTATGTGTTTCGTATAATTTTTGTCTAACGCAATGGTCTTTCTCATATTTGATACCGTTATGTAAGCCTAAATTAGATCCTTCTTCTTATAAATAATATAGACGTATTGCAATCTCTTCTGCTTTCTTAAAGATAATGGAAAAAATGATTTTAAAGATATTGATTTTTACTGTTAAAAATAAAATTTATGTTAATCAACATTATGCAATACCGGACAGATCTTGTGTTACTAATCTGATTGCCACAAAAAGAATAATTCTGGA
The DNA here is from genome assembly GCA_000484575.1 of Olivierus martensii. Classification (NCBI taxonomy): domain Eukaryota; kingdom Metazoa; phylum Arthropoda; class Arachnida; order Scorpiones; family Buthidae; genus Olivierus; species Olivierus martensii. Next base: position 21,597 of record AYEL01069255.1, read on the forward strand.
TAATTTTGTAAATTTATGTGATACTTATGTGGTTTATCTCGATTTGTCATCTGCATTCGATACTATTTCTCATGAGATTCTACTTGATAGACTAAATGACTACTGTTCTAGTGATATTAATATAAATAACTGAATATATAATAAACTAATAAGGAGGAAAGCTTTTTTAAAATTGGACGATAATCTGATTAACTCTTTTGATTTAAAGTGTGGAATTCTTCAGGGATCACCGTTAAGTGCTCTTTTGTTTGTAATTTATATTGATCCGTTAT
>AYEL01069259.1:0-23681 GCA_000484575.1 Olivierus martensii
AACTTTTCGGATCACGAACAGGGTCAAGGAACGGATTGTGTTCGTGAACCGAGGTACCACTGTAATTCGTTGCGGAGAAGTCTTTTTGACATTCATCGAACATTGTTGCGTTTATTAATATTGTGTTACCACTTTTTCTGGGATAGAAGTCGCGGGAGGAAAATTCTGAAGCGAGATACTTAGAATTTGAGACACAAGAATCCATATCAACAGTTTGCGGAATGAGTCGAGACGACAGTGGCAGCGACGGTTTTTCGGCGCCTCGACACTTCCAAAATGTTCGTAAGTTATTACCGGATTTTGATCCAGTTAAAGATGAGATGACTATCGAGAACTGGACGGCGAAAATAGAAGAAAATGGCGAATGCACTATCGGGACCACCTAGCCACAGAGCGTTATGGTTGGCTAAAGTTAACTGGAGTTGCCAAGAAATGGAGAGATAGTTTAGCAACCAGAAATAGAAGAGGGCCAGATTGGCGACAGATACTTCGAGAAACGTTTAGTGTGGCCGAAAGTAAGGTTAACCTCGGATTAGCTCAGAATTACCAGTGGCGTAATAATCGAGATATGGTTGAATATTTCTTCGAGAAACTGGCTAAATCTAATAAATGCGAAATGGAACTAGAAGAGAAAATTGAATGGATAGTTCCAGGATTAAACAGCGTAAGATTTCGTAATGATTTATTTAGGAGCTTCGAATAAACATACCAACACCGATCAACTTGTAAAGGATCTGAAATCGGGTGCTAAGTATATTAGTTCACCCGCCAGCGACACGAACAGTCAGAAGCGTTCCAATGGTGGGAATAGCGATAGACGGAGGACCGATGTCACGTTTGGCGAAAATGTGAATAGAAACAAAAATAAAATTGTAAAATGCTTTAGACGCGGTAATATCGGACATTACGCCAGACATTGCCCTAATAAGACAAAACTAATTCTCGAGGTGAACCTAAAAATCACGTAAGTTCTAGTAATGTCTCCAATATTCGATCAGATAAAAGTTCTCATTCAAAATATTTGAAGGACACTTTTATAAATACTAAATTTATCGAATCGCTATATCGATCTCGGTAGCAGCCGCGTTACTATTCGAGAAGCTAAAGCGAACGACTTAAATTTTTCATATTTGGAATGCGAATCGCAACCTTTGGTGGGATATGGAAATGGAATCGTTAAACCCACCCGTTTATTTACCGCTACACTCAAAATAGACGAAGTTTCCGCCAAGGTTAGAGTACACGTGGTACCTAGTGAATGGCCAGACATTTCGCTAATTGTTGGGCACCCATACACCGAACAAAAAACATGTTATTATAATCAGCCAAGCTGATAGTTTGATCATCCCGTATAATAGATGAATTGCCTCCACCCGAATTTAATCGACCACAAAAAGTTAATTTAACAGCAGCCGAAGAAACTATAATACCAAACAATTATGGTCGGCCGGATGGCCGCGTGGTAAAGCTTTGGCTTACCACCCTGGAGGCGGCTGGATGGCCGCGTGGTAAAGCTTTGGCTTACCACCCTGGAGGATTCGGAGTCACACACCTCCAATTTTTCAGGAGGGGTCCGGGCCCGGCCGGGACCCACACCTCCAATTTTTGTCACACACCTCCAATTTTTCAGGAGGGGTCCGGGCCCGGCCTGTTGAACCCACATCCTTCCATCTGGTTGACCCCATCATGGGTGCTGGCCAGCCTGTGATGGGAGCATCGCGGCCGCCAGATACAGAATATCCCATGAGGATATGGCGGCGTAATAAAACAAACAATTATGTTGGATGTGTTAAAGTCGTGACGAATTTGAATAATCGAGAACTGTGTGTCGAAGGTGGACTTAGAGAATCGGGACACGCCGTCCCTAGGTGCATTTTACAAAAGATGTCGACGGACAGTCAATGCCGCAGATTGGCAAAGGACAGGCGGTTATTCCAGATGAGATTTGTAAAGAAATAACGGTAAGCTTAATTCTAACAGATCGACAGATTAATACTCGAGAACTCACATTAAATGAAATTAAAACCGAAAATGACGCAAAAAGGGTTTTAAATCTCACGAATGAATACAAAGACACCATGGCTAGAAATACGCTTCAGTTAGATGTCACCGATAAAATAGAGATAAAGATCCAATTGACTCGGGATGGCCGAGTGGTAACGCGTTGGCGTACCACGCTGGAGGACCCGGATTCGCGTCCCGGATTTTTTTCGGGGTGCTGGGCCCGGCCCGGTGATCCCCGTCCTTCACCATCCGGCCCCCTCCACGGGTGTGGGTGCAGCCCGTGGTTGGAAGTGGCCCCGTCCCCTTAGTAATCTCCCTGATTGGAAACGGGACGTAAAATATGCAAAAAAAAAAATTGACTCGGGATACGCCGCTGCCTTTTATAAAGCTTATCGAGTGCGTGAAATTATAAATGAACCCAGGAAGCTGACATGGTTAGAGATTCCAATTCACCGTACGCGTTTATTAGTTAAAAAGAATGCCGGTGATGTTAGACTTTGTGTTGACTATACATCTCGTAATAAAATTTCCGTAAATCCACTTCCGATATAACAAAAGATATTTTACTAGCTTAGATTTGAGCAGCAAATCCCAATTCGGAAAGCTTTTGTTCCAGTTCAAACCTACGAATATGTCGGCCGGATTGGCCGCTTCGGCTTTCCATTCTGGAGGACCCGGGTTCGAGTCTCGGGTCCCACCCCTTGAAAATATTTATCATGGGGTCCGGGCCCGGCCCGTCGATCCCCGTCCTCCACAATCCGGCTGACCCCTCCGCAGGGGTGGGCAGCAAGAACCTATGAATTTTGGTTTATGTAACGCGCCGTCCGTACTTCGAAGAATGATTAATTTAATTTTAAAGAATCTTAGATATACTATAGCTTTAGCGTACCTGGATGATATTACTATACCATCCGAATCGATAGAAGACGGTTTGCGAGAAATTTTACAGATTTTAAGAAGTTCTAATTTAACTTTGATGTCAAAGTGTTAGCTTTTTATGAAAAGAATAGATTATTTGGGCTTTGAGATTAGTGAAGCGGGAATTTCACCAGGTGCTATAAACTAAACGGTATCGTTAATTTCCCTAAATCTAAAGATCTGAAAACAATTCGTAGTTTCGTAGGCTTAGCTAGTTATTTCCGCAGATTTGTGAAAAATTTCGCCATCATGAATAGACCTTTAATCGATTTACTTAGGAAAAATTCTACTTTCCGTTGGACGGATATCCGAGAAGAGGCTTTCGGGATTATTAAGGATAAGTTAAGCGATGAACCCATCTTCTGTATTTATCTGATATAATCCTAATGCTAGAACAGAACTACAGACTGACGCGAGTAAGGTAGGTGTCGGTGATGTCTTTTATCGAGAACAAGCTGATAAAAAGTTACATCCTATTAGTTATTTTAGCAGAAAAACTACGCCCGATGAGTCTAAGTATCATTCCTATGAACTAGAAGCTTTAGTTATTGTAGAGTTTATCTTATAGGTATTCGTTTTGTGATCCGAACAGACTGCGATAGTTTAAAATTGTTAGAAAATAAACATGCTATTAAGAAGAATTGGTAGATGGTACGCGAGATTATCAGAACTTGATGATAAAATCGAATATCATACGGGATTAGCCAATGTAACAGCGGATTCGTTAAGTCGAAATCCTGTCGAAGAGAGTGTCGAGACAGAGCCGCTAGGTTTACCAGTACTGGGCCTTAACGTATATAATAACTGATTGGATGGGTAGGCAGCGATGCGGCCTACCCATCCAGAAATTTTGAATATTTCTAATAAATTGGAAAATGAAGGTTGCAGCGATGCGGCCTACCCATCCAGAAATTTTGAATATTTCTAATAAATTGGAAAATGAAGACTCAGATATAAGCGAACGATTTACAATTGTCAATGTAAGAATTTATAAGATAAGCAAAAATAAATTTCGATATTGTAAGCGAAGGGCATAAAAATTTAAATCATTTAGCTGTACAGATAAACTGGTTCATAAGATAGAATGTTATTACATCCCAAAATTACGCCAATTCGTAATTAACACTCCGACATCCGGCCGCTATTGTTTGGGTTAGGTTATATCAGTAGCGAACTTCGCCTTAAGGGGACCCGAGGCGTGAGAGATTTTTGGGGCCCTATTAAAATAAATCTTTCTCTTCTTCTTTTTTTAAGAAAATCAATTGTGGTGATTATTAGGAGGCTAAGCGTACTCTATTCTTAACTACAGTCTTACATTTGCGACGATTGCGACTCGGTCCCTATTTCCACTCGCATATATCCAATTACCGACACCGGACACCCCCGTCAACCCACCATCGAGCACTAAATCACACCGCTTCTCCCAACAAACACAACAAAATGCACCCGCTACTACAATTCGGCTCTTCCTGACCATATTGACGTCCTCGTCGACATTCATTGTAATCGCTTTACATAATTTGATTAATGCAATAATCCTTCATAAAAAATTACAACAATGATATTTTCTTTAAGTAAATAAAATTATAACAATACGAAACCACATAAGCGAGTAATTCACCATAAACCAGATTAATATAAAACAGACGATGAAACTCACTATTAAAAGAAAACAATAACATTTGCATTATTTAATGTGGTTTCTTAGAAACTAACTTAAGTTTTTCGCTAGACAAAATACCTTTATATAGCCTACCACTTTGCTGTTCGCCTTCTATATTTTCCACGATATATCTATCATTAGCTAACGCGTTGGCGTGCACTCCGGAGGATCCGGGTCCGGCATTTCCTAAAAAGATTATTTGGGGTTCTGGGCCCGGCCCGGCCATCCCCGTTCTTCACCATCGGCCCCCTCCACGGGTGTGGGTGCAGGCCGTGATTGAACTGTCCCCGTCCCTTAGTAATCTTCCTGATTGGAAAGGGGCGTAAAAATGAAAAAAGCCTAAACAATAATAAACGATTGATGTCGGCCGGATGGCCGCGTGGTAAAGCTGTGGCTTACTACCCAGGAGGAGCTTCCGACCCACACCTCCAGTTTTTCAGGAGAGGTCCGGGTCAGCCCTTTGAATCCCATTCTTCAACCATCCGGTTGACCCTATTATGGGTGTTGGCCAGACTGTGATGGGCTCTATAAGTGGCTGCCGCCAGATACAGAATATCCCATGAGGATATGGTGGCTTAGTCGGCCGGATTGGCCGCGTGCAAACGCTTCGGCTTTCCACTCTGGAGAACACGAGTTCGAGTCTCAGGTCCCACCTCTTGAATATATTTATCATGGGGTCCGGGCCAGGCCGTCGATCCCCGCCTCCACAATCCGCCTGAGCCCTCCGCCGGGGTGGGCGGCGTGGAAGGGTTTGTTTCGCCCCGCCACTTAGTATTCTAAGTGATGCCCCTTTCCATTGAATGGAAAGTGGCGTCATCTGTTCACAAAAAAGATATGGCGTCTTAATCAAACTAACCTAACTTAACCATATGATTGATTAATTTTTGAAAACAAATTATGATTTTGATTTTTATATTCCGATAATTAAAAGCTCCGATGCTTTATCCTCCATAATAAAAGATGTTTCGATGAATTGCATTTTTGAATTTCGCTGGCAGCCTGTAGTAATCAAATATGGCTCCAATCTCTCGACTAGAAGTTAATTTCTGTCGCTTGTTAGAACGGTGCGAATCAATGGTTTCCGAAAGAAAATCAGACGATTGGCGACTAGAAAAAGTTAGAATAGATGGAAAGAATCATGTTTGAGTGCTGCCGCTCGTCCATTGGCTTAGATTATAATTTGTGTATTATGTATGTCAGGTCTGGCCAATTTGAGGCCGCCGCATTCTTTGATGCGTCCCGCGAAGTTGTTTTTGTCACTCATCAGAATTCCTCAACCTTTTCATCAGTGGAACACCCAAATCTAATGTTTTTACGGGCTCGCCGTTCGTATAAACCATATACGATGGTCGATGTAGATTGTTATGACATGTTTTATCTAATGAATTGCCCGCAAAAAACGAAGTTCCTCATGTGACCGGCAGAACAATTTGTGTTGATCAAGCTGAATGTACGTTAATTCTATTGGATAGTTTTAAGCTTATAAGGATTATAGCCAAAGCGTGTAAAAATTTACTCTACCTGTAAGCGACAGACGCGCTGCGTAACGCCATCTGTCTGGCGCGCTTCCACTCGACGCTTACGGCTTCTTCGATTCAGTTCGCTGACCTAAGGCAGTATTCCACGTACAAGCGACGCGATGCGCTACGATGGTATACTACCAGCAACAGAAAACAAACCAAGAGACTATGGCCCAGTGTTTCTCAAACGGTGCGCCCTGAAAAGTAGCCAGGTGCGCCCCAAGCAAATGAAAATAATTTATGATTAATTTGCATTTTTAAAAGCTATGGATAGGCACGTGGCTACCATGTCTGAGTCAAGTCTTTTTCGTTTGATATTTTAAACTGGATGCTCATCTTCCTATTTTGTAGTTTTATGGCTAATTTTATTTAATTGAAATTTAAAATGTGCCTCAGAGTTTAAATTATTATACAAATGTTCCCTGATTTAAAAACGTTTGAGAAACACTGGACTATGCAATAGACAACCTCTGCGCGTACCACGTATATACCTTAGTGCCGCGTAGCATCGCTTGCTTTCGCCGAAATACAAACTAGTTTGTTTTCTGAAGTGACAGAGGAAATTATCATGGCTACCAAGTTCGATTCGGAGGTTCTAATAAGTGAAATTTATTAAAAAAAAAATCTGTAGTATGGAAAATGAGAGATAAAAAAGGTATTTAGTTTAACATTTTGCCGCAGCTAGATGATATTTGAATCTGTGATGCTATGAGTTTGGTCGCATAGAGATAAAATAAATTTTTCCCCAAAGGATTAACATTAATTCTATCAGGTCATTTTTGTGATATTATCATACCATGCTAACACTCTATGGATGAAAAGAAGCACTCAAACTAGATTCTTACCAAATAGACTTTATAAGTAAATATAAAATGCATTAAATTGATAGATTTTAAAGAAAAACTATTCTATTTTTAAATTACCATTAATTATTAATATTTATAGTTATTTCTGATTACGATTTAAATTATGGTTTATCTCAAAATGCTCCTTGAAAAATAAGTGATCTTAGGTAAAATCATTGTTGGGTAAAACAAATGAAATTTTATATTTCATTCATAAATTTAGCATTGGACAAAGGACAGTCTGATGGTCTGGACTTTGCAGTCAATAGTCTTATCTATATTCAGTATGGTTTTTCTGTATCTGGCCTCTTTATGAAAATATCTAGATAGATTAATTAAAATAAACTGAAGAAACCCCGAAAAAAACTGAGTATAAGAGTATAGCTCTCTGCTCTCTGTATGTTATCATTACCTGTTGTCTATTTACAGCTTTTATCGATTTCATTGGGCAATTGAAATGTAAAGGCAGTGTGAATGAACAGAAAACTACACAAATATTTCTGCTAGTAGAATTACCAGATTTAATTAAAATTCAAAAGTAATTAAAAAAAAAGGAAAATGAGAGCTAAAAGGACCATATATTCAGCTTTGAAAATGATATTTTTTTAGACTAAATCTTGTATTCCAAAATCAGTTTTGCAGAAGGATTTAATATGTATAATACAAAGAATAAAATTTACAAATTCATAATTTGAATTATAATTATAATTACTATTTTATTAAGTGAAGAAAAAATTATAAGATAGTAAAATATTAATAAGAAAATGAAATGTTTTGGCTACAAAATGCCATATTCATTCTTTTGTGATAGAATACTGTACTGTACAATAGTTAATTATCTTAATAAAATGTTGTTCAATTATGAAAGGCTGAAAATAATACCCAAAATCTTTTCATTTTTTCTAAATAGCTTGCAAAATATTGTTGAATACATTTATTGTTTAAATTTTGTATTGAAAAGTAGTTTCTTGCCTGTATCTTGTTTTATTATTTATTAATTATAAAACTGATATATACATTTAATATTTAATAATATGTTGTCATGCCAATCTTTGTTAATAAATTAAAATTAATAATTAATATTTCAGTGTTGAAATATTTAAATTCAAAAACTAAATAAATAAAATTCAATATGGACATATTTAAAACTAAAACATGATCTCAGAAATTAAGATATTTGATAATCTTTAGGCTGAACTCACACAGACCACAACAGAACCACGCCTCAACCACAAAATGGTTGCTGCTTGTGGACAGTCGTGAATTATAATTATATTAACATAGAAACGCATAATCTAATTCAGACGGACCACTAAACTGAAGTCGGTTTCAACGGCTGTTGCAACTTGTGGTCAATATCGTCCATAAAATTGTGGTCAATATCGTCCATAAAATTGTGGTCGTCAGTGATTGAGCACAACTCACACGGTGCGACATACCAACCACTAGCCACCGACAGTGCTTCCTTTCAATCAGCAGTCGGTAACAGATTGCGCAGTCCTTTACCAACTGCGCATATAAGTGGTTCGCGAGTGGCTGATTTTGGCTACAAGTCATACAGACCAATAGCCGCCGACAGCGCTTCCTTTCAATCAGCAATCGGTAACGGATTACACATATATACGCGCAGTCCTTTACCGACTGCGCATATAAGTGGTTCGCGAGTGGCTGATTTTGGCTACAAACCAACCACACAGTAACCACTGTTTTGTGGTTGTGGTCTGTGTGAGTTCAGCCTAACTGATTGAAGCAATTATACTTAATGCATGTATTATGCTGAATTCTTTGAGAACAAAGATTCTTGACAAATAAGAAAATTGGAGATGTCTACAGAATGTAAAAAGATATAAAGTTTTAACATGATTTGAATGTAAAAAGATGAAAGTTTTAACAGATTGTGAAAGTCATTTCTAGACATATTAAAAGATGTGAATTAGCACATATTTATATCTAAAAATTTATTGCAAGAAACTGCACCTGATAAACACTTAATTCTTTTGGAAAGTAGTACTGTGTAATGTGTTATCTAATTCAGATGTATTGATTTCTAATATTTCTGATGAAATTTGTGCAATCTTTGGGATGATTCTGATCAATTACTAAATGCTGTGTGATTATTTTTGCTCATCTGGATCAATCATTATGTTTGCAACAATAATGTATTTGTATTTATGTGACTGTTGTATAGTAATTGGATTTCCATTCAGTTAATTATGATGAAATTTTTTTTTTATGTACAGGAATACCTTGTGTAGTGCAGTTTTGAACAATGTGGATTTTGGTCTACAAAATCCACATTGCAAATTAATAATGCATAATTACAAATCCACATGCAAATTAGACCAAAATCCCTCCCCATATGCTATTATTACAGATATAAACATTGGCAACATTGATTTGGCGAACCCACAAGCATCGCGGGTGATAGTCAAGATCCACATTTATGCAGAAGTTTTTTGACTGACTCTCATGTAGACATGTTCTTTCCCTACAGCATTTCATTATTTATGTTAATATTAGTATTTAATATTCTTTTATTATTTAAGTATGAGTGAAAAGAGACAAAACGAACAGGACACTGTTAGAATAACAAAAAAGCTTAAGTGGTTGACATTAGAGAAGAAACTTGAAATTATAATATGTCACAAGAATGGCGCTTCATTTACTAAAATAGCATGTGAGAATTCATTGAATGAGTTCTGTTTTCTATAACTTTTATATCAATTTAAAATAATTTTCTTTGTTATTTAGTTAATAAAAATAAATATTTTTTTCATTTTTAAACATTTTTGTTATCCTAAATCTTTGTAATAAACAAATTAAATTGAAATCCATTATAAATAGACCTCGAACAACGCAGTTTTTCATAGTGTGGACGCTTCTTGGAACCAATTAACCACATTATGCAAGGTATTCCTGTAATGCTTAACAATAGAGTAAATCCAAAGAAATTTGTAATTAATGGAAAAGAAATCATAATAGTGAATTCTTATATATATTTAGGACAAGTCATTAAGATTAATGATGGACAAGAAGAAGAAATAAAGAGATGGATACAATTACAATGAATGGTATTTGGAAGATTGAAAGAAATTTTCAGGTGAGACATTCTCTAGGTTTGAAGAGAAAAGCTCGATCAATGCATTCTGCCCATTCTGACTTATGGATTTGAAACCTGGACTTTGACTGAACAAATGATACAAAAATTGATGATGACTCAGAGAAGAATGGAGAGAAGCCTGATGGGATTGACACTTAACGACAGAAAGACTAAATTTTAGATCAGAATTAAAACAGATGTAAAAGGCATAATTACTCATATAAAACACTAAATGGAGATGGGCTGGCCATATTGCCAGATATGAAGAGAACAGATGGAACAAACTCAACATGAACAACTAAATGGCAAAAAGATTAGAGTAAGACCAACAAAAAGATGGTATCATGAGATCGTGAAAATCACAGGTATATATCGGATGAGAGAAGCCATGGACAGAGGAAGATGGAAGAATTTGGGGAACCTTCATCCAGCAATAGACTGAAAACAGTTGAAAAAGAAGATATTTCTTGAGGTAGTTTATATCCTTCATGTTGTATTCCAAACACAAATTGTATCCAATTTATTATTGTATGTATACTATTTTTTGAAAGAAAATTGAATATTTGGAGTTCTGTTGGTTGGGAAATGTAATCTCTGTTTATAACATTGTGCTTATGGAAAATAATGTTCTGAGTTATGATAGATCTGAATTATGACCAAAATTTTTGAATGCAATCTTGTCTTAAGTTGGAAACCTCCTGTATCTATAATCAGTCTCTAATGGTTATCAAACCTATGGAACTATAAATTAGCAGGATTTCAGTTGTTATTGAGAAGAACAAATATGCAGTGTAGCAACAATAAAATGGATTGAGAATACAGTAAGACCTGCTAACGCTGCTTCATTTAATGCTGTTTCAATATAATGTGGTGTTTTTTTAATTCTATACTTTTTATTGATTCATTTTGGTGCAGTTTTTCAAACCATTATACAGTGAAACCTGTCTAAGTTGGACACAGTTGGTTCCTTCAAAGTGTTTAAGAGAGGTGTCCAACATAGAGAGATTCATAAAATCAAAATGTTTTTTAAACATACTAAACACTGAATTTTCATGTCAATGCAAACTTTTATTCAATTCAAATTGGAAACATTTATTATTTTAAATGAAACTCAAAAATGTCAAATACAAACTACAGTCTATTAATGGTTTTCAACATGAGAACTATTTATTTGAAAAGAAGTCTGTATGAAGCCTTTTTTATATTTAATTTACACTTTATCCACACATTTTCAATTTTATTTTTTCTTATACCAAATAGAGTTTCAACAATCTTCCAACCAGTGTTGATATTTTAGTTTTTTTCTTTATTTAATTAAATTTATCCCTTATTATGGCTCTCAAAAAAATTAAAAGTATTAGTGAAGGTGGTGTGAAACATGCTTTCTTCTAATATTACTGTTATATTTATTTCCTTTCTGTATTATTTCCACATATAAAGGCATAACATGTTAAAAATTTTTTCTAGGATAAAAAAACGTATTATTTGGATTGACATTAATTGCAATGGGAAAAATTGATTCGGATTACGAACTTTTCGGATCACAAACAGGGTCAAGGAACAGATTGTGTTCGTGAACCGAGGTATCACTGTATATAAATTTCTATTTATCAGAGAAGCAAAGCAACCAATACCACACTTGACGATCGCCACGGCAGTCAGCGTCCTAGATTATGGTGGGAAATATCCAATGGTTTTCTAAATCAGCAGTTTGTTTGTTTACATTAGTAATATTTTAAATATAACACAAAAATTTAAATAATAAAGTAATTTTTGTGTTATCTGCAGTCAAAACAAGTAATTTGTAGACCAGCGCTTTCGAGGTTGTCTCGCTCATTGAGAGGGCTATTGGGTACAAGGAGATTGCCCTTGGCGCTTTCCTTGATATTCAAGGGGCTTTTGACTCTACTTCTTTTGAGCAAATTAGCCTTGCTGCTACCAGGCATGGAGTCAGCTCAACGATTATTCGTTGGATTGGCTTCATGCTGAGGCATAGAGTTGTTTATAGCAGACTCTATGAGGAGGAAGTCATGATTCTCACTGACAGGGGCTATCTGCAGGGGGGTGTTGTCTCCCCTTCTTTGGAGCCTTGTGGTGGATGAGCTATGCACTACTTATTGGGAAGGGTTTCTTCACTGTTGGATATGCTGATGACATATCCATTGTTGTGGTTATTTTATTGCAATAAAATATTATGGCTATAATTTGTCTAGTTTTGATTTGACTTTTCTCAATGCTCAGTGTTTGTATTTACAGTAATAAGTATGGATTTATAAATCATCAGTAACCATCTCAACGCATGACTAATCAATGTTATAAGTTTTTCTTTCACACATTCCTTTGGATAATCTTCTAAACCTAAATAAAATCTTAAATTTTATTTCAACCAATTATCAAAAAGTGTCCATCTTATTACAAACAGTTGTTCAAGGTAAAATGCAAAAAGTGTCCATCTTATTATAAACAGTTGTTCAAGATACAAGATAGATATCCAGGATATAGAGGTTTGGACATATAGTAAAATATAGGGTTTTGTCAGGTTCCAGGAATCCGGTATAGAGGTTTGGACACACAGTAAAATATAGGCTTTTGTCTGGTTCCAAGAAAAGTCGTTCAACATAGAGAGGTGTCCAACTTGGCAGGTTTTACTGTACTTACATAAAACCGAAATCGGATGTACTTGTTGTTTTGATACACCTATGCTGTCTCACAGTGCGTTTGATATCAATGCAGTGCAGTACATATGAAAGTCTGCATCGGTCACAGTTCATATTTATGATCAGTCATCAATGTTATTTTATAAAAGGAACTTGCAAGAGATTTTCTCAAAAGAAGCTTAGCAACTATTACGGAAATTATGATCAGTTTATACAAAATGATTCAAATTTTGGTAGAAGTTCAAAGGCAAGATTGTTGGCCAGATTGGCTGCATGGAAATGCTTTGGCTTTCCACTCTGGAGGATCCAGGTTCATGTCTCGGGTCCCACCCCTTGAAAATGTTTATCATGGGGTTTGAGCCCAGCCCTTCATTCCCATCCTTCACAATCTGGCTGACCCCTCCGCAGGGGTGGGCAACCTGTGGAAGGGCTTGTTTTGCCCTGCCACTTACTTGTTAAGTGTTCTTTTTGAATGGAAAGTGGCGTCTGTTGACATAAAAAAAGGGTCATGGATGTGGTGTCTTGCTACCAACAATTGTTTGCTGAATGAAAGAGAAAGGCAAATGATATTAGATGACTTCCTAATGAAAAAACAAGGATGTCAAACGATGAAGAATTTCCTCATTACAAACATAAATTATTTACTCGAATATTTTTGATTTTCATTCCTCATCCAAACATAAATTATTTACTCGAATATTTTTGATTTTCATGAATGATTTGAACCTTCTTCATCATGAACAAATTATTTACTTGAATATTTTTGATTTTCATGAATGATTTATGACAAATTATTTACTTGAATATTTTTGATTTTCATGAATGATTTATGAATCCTTCCTCATCACAAACATAAATTATTTATTTGAATATTTTTGATTTTCATGAATGATTTATGAATACAAATTGATATTAGCAATAAAATCTATAATTAATATAATACATTAATAATAATACATGTTACAATATAAAAAATGATATGTATATATTTTTATTCACTCCTGTTTCACCGTTCAGACAACCTCGTTTAACACTGTTTCATTTAGTGCTTGGTTTTGTTGGAATGTATCCTGTTTCACCTATCTCCATTATTTAGATGTTCAGACAACCTCGTTTAACACTGTTTCATTTAGTGCTTGGTTTTGTTGGAATGTATCCCCCACATTAAACAGGGTCTTACTGTACAATAAGATTATAGATATCACTGTGTGCATTAACTTGAGTGTGAGGTTTGTTATGGATGTATTAAGAATCAATAAGAAATTTAACATCTTGTAATTTGAAAAGTAGTTGTCAAGAAAACAAACATTTAAATCTATTGATTGTGCCCTAGAAATACAAAATTATTGCTTAATATTACAAAAGAAATATCATTTTTAAACTATTAAGGAATAATAATGACCTGTATCTGGTAGAGAAGAAAAATAATTTCTATAGACTTCCTCTGAATAACCTGGATCTAAAACAGTATGAAGAATATATCAGTTTCACAAAATCAAACCTAGAACAAAGACTTAAGGAATATAAAACTAATGTGAATAAAGGGCAAACCACCATGGCTTTATCCATGATACATTTGGAGCATGATATAAATATACAATCAAGGTGCAGATATTATAAAACCAATTTATAATATAAAAAAAATACAGTGGTGCCTTGACTTACGAACTGCTTTACATACAAACTTTTTCATATCCCATTTTAGCCTCTAGATCAGCCATTCTCAACCTGCGGCCCAGCAAGCTTTTCCATGCAGCCTGGAACACATAGTCATGAATTTAATGAAAGTGCAGAATTCATTCTTCTCCCATGTGCAAAAAATAAAATAAAAAAATTCTGATATTAAAAATGTTTTTTTTAAATCTTGAAAAATTAGAATTTTCCTAATTTGCTAGGTCTTTCCTAATGCAGTCATAAATTTTTTTCACATGACACCAACCAGTTGCCAACTGCTGATATAGCATGTTGCGGTCTGCTTAATGTAGCAAACAGATGCATGTGGCCCGCGGAAAAAAAAAAGGTTGAGAACCGCTGCTCTAGATACAAACTTATTCTCCAGACATGAACCATGATGCTTTTTAATATTATATTTGTGAAATATTTTCTATAAGTTTCATATAAAAATATCTCAATTATTTTTTGAAATATGCATATAATAACTGTTACTAAAACAAAATCTAAACTAGCTTACAGGACCTTAAAATAATTAAGGTCCTGTAAGGTTGTTTAGATTTTATTTTAATTTAGGACTTAGTTGTCAATTTGATTATAACTTAATGTGATAAAAACCACTTATTCTTGATGATGATAAAGATCTATATAATAATTACTAGTTATATCTAAGCAACTAATGCAACTGATGATGACAAATTAAAAACCAAACTATAAAACCAGTCACAAGAAAATTGATTTTTTTTATTTAATGGAAGATGATTTTTATACAAAGCATGTAAAACCAAAGATTACAAAAATAAAAATAATAATTGTACTCAAATGCATATTTTTTCACTTTTTTAAAAATTCTAAATCTGGGAACGGATTAATTTATTTCCAATAAGATAAAATAGAAAACTGAATTTCAAGATATGAACTTTTAAAATTACGAACCATGGGCAGGAACGAATTAAGTTTGTATGTTGAAGTACCACTGCATGTGAACTTTGTGATAGCAATAAAGAAAAGCAAAAATCATGTTCTTAACAAGCTAGATCAGCTATCAATTTCTACTGCTTGAAGCCAAAGAAATAAAGTAATACTCCAACTTATGCAAACTCAGAGTTACATGGTTCTTGGTTTTTTCTTTTAGCAACAATGCCACTCGCTATTTTCAGTGTGTGAAACTTGAGGATGGTACTAAACAAGCTTTAGGCCTAAATGCGATATGTGGCGTGATGTGGGTAAGGATAGATAATAAGGCTTTCGACTACAATGACACAGAGACTACGGTTTAGGCAACCAATAACTTCCTTTAATAGAGATTTCTGTACATGGTAAAGTAATCCGACAATCAGTTCAGAGAGGATAAATACCTGATGCAGCAAAAGAAATTAAATTCAGTCCTTTCAATGAACAAGATGAACACTGTTAAATGTGACTTCTCTTCAGTTGGAGATTCCCAATATGGGGAGGAGCACAAGATGGGTTTGTTGGATTTCTTTCTTGGTAATTATTGAAGAGAAGTGTTAATGCTGTCCAAGTGCTGTTTTTGTCTTGTTCAGTCTGTTTTGGACTCTTGGGGATGGTGAACTGTCTCAGGATTCTGGAGCGACTCTCGGACATGGTGAATTGCTTCAAGGTTCCGAAGCATCTCTTGGACACGTCCTTTCCGTATTGAATCATATTTTCGTATTGCATTAATACATATTTTGTATTAATATGTATAAAGAACTGCAATTTTATTAAATATTTTTCTTCTAAACTAGTGTTAGAAGTCCTTGGGTCCCAATTAAACAAAATTATATGTACTGTCCGATCAGCTTAACAGCGACCATCGACGCAAGTACATGTGCTTTAACTGAACGAGTCCAGTGACAAAATAGGGATGATAGCTTTGTACATGGATGTTTTCAAATGCAAGATAACTGAAGTTGAATGGAAGTTTATTGTAATGTTGAATGCTAGATGATTAGTTTCAACGTTGGAAATAGTATATTTAACAAAACTTAATATAATATTAATTCACCCATCATTATACTAACTGCGACTCTCCCATTTGGACTCATTCACCTTAGCTAGGTGCCGCTTTCGTGGACAGACAATATTTATATGCAAAGTTGTACCTCGACTTATGCAATTTTCGTCAGACCCACCTATTGCGTAATTTCAGAGTAATACTGTACATAAATAAAAATATAATAAATTATGATATTAAATAAACTAGTTTTAATGATGCAAAACAGTGTTTCTTAAAGTGGGCAATATTGCCCCTGGGGCAACTGGGTCATTAGAGGGGGTGTCAAGTAACAAGTGGATGGTAGGGGACATTGTGAGCAAGGAGCATGGCTTGGTTGCTAACATCCCAGCCATGTGCACTCATATGAATGCACATGGCTGGGATGATTCAGTTGTGTTTGCTCGTATTACATTGCGAAATTCAGAGATTTACTTGATTTGGAAGTTCTGATTGGATAATAAATCCATTTTTAAATCATAATTATGTTGCAGAACATTTTATCAAAAAGTAATTGATTGATTTATAAGACAATATCAAATTGAAGCCAAAATTTAGAAATTCTTATCAAGAATTTTGGTTGCAGAAAAAAATAGCTAGCAGATATCCTTCTTTTTGGGCAATAACAAAGAAATTAATTATCATAAAAATGCACACAAAAAACAAAGCTCTAAACAGGATAAATACTTTATTAACAGAATTAATTTATCCTGTTTAGAGCTTTGTTTTTTGTGTGCTTTTTTGTGAGTGTAACAGGATGGCTTCAAAGTTATTAATTATCGTGTTTCCAACTTCTTCATATTTAGTACAGTATGGTTTCAATGCAGTATGTCAGTTCTTGATGAAATAAAGAAATTGTTTGGATATAATAAAATGTGGGGATTTATGACTGCAACTTACAAATATTGAACATGATTTTGACCATTTAATATCACAGCATCAACCACATCCTTCTCATTGATTATGTTCATTCTAAATTAAATTAAATTTTTAGAATTTAATTTAAATTAGAAATATTTTAATGATAAATACATTTTTAAAATTTTTCAACTTGCTTATTTGTTAACTGGATTGGCTTAACCATGATGATTTTCCAAATGTTCTTTCACTGCTTACTTTAACTTATTTAATTACAACTAGCCAATTAGCAAGAATTAATGTATATTGCTTTAATAAATTTGAATTTGTTATAGCAATTTGTCTGCAAGTATATTAATTCCTGCTAATTGGCTAGTTGTAATTAAATACATTTTTTTAATTGTTATTCTATTAATGTTAGTATTTTATGAATTAATAATTATCCATCTTTATAAAAAATATGCAATGAAAATTATATATTAATAATACTGATTTTTATTTTTATATATTTCCTCTTCATATTTACAAAATATTAAGGTGGGAGTGTTAGTAAATTTTGTATGCATTATGGAGGTGTTCATAGAAATAAGTTTGAGAAATACTGATGTAAAATATTACTAAATTATACAAAATAAATACTTTCAGTCTCAAATGATAGAGATTGTCATTAGATCTTTTGTTTCATTGCACAACTTGATGATTTCTATGAGTTGAGATTGAAAATACTTATTTTGTGCAATTTTGTTAATATTTTTCATCATTAAAAACTTGTTTATTTAGTATCATCATTTATTGCATTTTTATTTGTGTGTTTATTCAGTCATGATGGGCACCTTCAAACCAATTTAGAACTGGAGTATGAAACATCTTTCCTAAGAACAAAAACATTATAAATTATTAAAAGCAGAAGATAATTACCGTATTACTTCGAATTAAGCTGCTGTAAGATTTTAAAATTGGAAAAAATAAAAATGATTTTATAATAGGTATTGAAACATAAGAAACATTTTTATTTACTTAAATAGGTACTAATATACATAATAAGTTATTGAAAATCTTCTTCAGATATATTATCACTTTTGTTTTTTTTAAATAATGCCATGTATCTTCTCCCAAACATATTCTAATCAATATTTCATCAATTCTGTTGTCATCTATGCATTCTTTTGTGCTTGAATTATAACTCCCTTAGGAAAATTTTCCTTGGGTACAGTTTTTTGTTTAAAATAATAAAAGGTGGCAATTTCTTCCATCATGGTTGTAAACAGCATTATAGTAATTCGTAATTTTCTTATAATTAAAATATGGTTTAATAGTAGCTTGTAAAATTGCGTCGTATCTACGATGCAATTTTACAAGATACTATTAAAGAGCAACTGATAAAATTACGACGCAATTTTACAAGCTACTATTAAAGAGCAACTGGATTAAATCAGAAAAGTATGAACAGGGGACCACCGAAAAAACTGTTATTAATAATCATAATACTATGTGCATGCATAGAGCGTACAGCAAAACCCCGAATGTTGGGGAATGAGAGATCGGGAGAAATAAGATGTTAAAATATTCGCTTTGAATCCTTCCATCATGGTTGTAAACAGCATTATAGTAATTCGTAATTTTCTTATAATTAAAATATGGTTTAATAGTAGCTTGTAAAATTGCGTCGTATCTACGATGCAATTTTACAAGATACTATTAAAGAGCAACTGATAAAATTACGACGCAATTTTACAAGCTACTATTAAAGAGCAACTGGATTAAATCAGAAAAGTATGAACAGGGGACCACCGAAAAAACTGTTATTAATAATCATAATACTATGTGCATGCATAGAGCGTACAGCAAAACCCCGAATGTTGGGGAATGAGAGATCGGGAGAAATAAGATGTTAAAATATTCGCTTTGAATTTAAGCCGCACCCAAATTTTACGTCTTAAAAATTTGAATGAAAAGTGTGGCTTAAATTCAAAATAATACAGTATTAGAAAATTGTGAGTTTTATAATTTATATTTATTCCATGTCAGTATTCAATAATTTCTAACTTTATATCAAAAATTTTTGAATTTGTTCTTTAAACATTTTAAAAATGAAAAACTTTTTGATTTCATTGAGATTAAGTTATATATTTAAATAATTTGCATATTAAGAGTTTAGTGCTTAATTATATATGTATAATTTTTAACTGTACATATTACAGTATACAGGCATATGTCATTATTGCAATGGTTACATTCCAGATCATGCTGTAAAGTGAATCATAGCCTTTTTTCATTTACTAATGTATATTTATTTAAAGCCTAAAAACATATTTATACTATTGTTCATTAAGTTCACATAGCTCTAGGTTGAAAAAACTTAGCCAGATGGCTTCATTTTAAAGCATTTACTATCACCTTGGAGGATCCAGGTTTGATCCTGGGTCTTAAATTTTCAGTTTTTCAGGATGGCCCTGGGCCAAAAATGTTTGTTCTAAATTTATGTAATTTATGTTATATAAAGCATAAATTTGGAACATATCTGTTCTAAGTATTATTTTTCAAATAATTTTCATTTTGAGATATAAAATAAAAACATGAAATATAATTGACAAGTGCACCATTAATACCTGTATTTAGGTTGTCTTAAATATTAAACATAATTTTAAATTTAATGTAATTTTCTAAATTATAGATTATTAAAAAATAAGATTGGCTGATGATGATTGGTAGTCTGATAAAAAACATTAACAAATAATAAATAAATCTATAGTATGTGCTTTATTTACTTAATTAATCTATGACTAGATAAACAGTACAGTAGAGTCTCCATAATCCGACATATATGGTTCCAGGGCTTGTCGGATTTCAGAGATTTGTTGGATTATTGGATGTTCAATGAAAAAATGGAATTACACAAACGAATATGATCCGTTTATTAAGACTTTCCTATCACTGCTCTTGCTGTTCAAATCTTTCACAAAACCCTTAATTTTATCCTGATTTTTTTAATATCATAAATAGTGGCTTGTCCAATACCATGAAACGAAGCCAAATAACTAAACTTTTCTCCCAAGTCAAGTTTCTTAATTATTTCTGCCTTTTTGACCACAATGTCTTATGTTTTCATTTTTATTTTTCCAATTTGTAACATTATGTAAAGATAAATAAGAAACACCAATACACCAGTGTACTGAACTTAAAAAATAGTTCGATTATAATGCCTACGCAATGAACGACTACGACTGACATTTTGTTTTAAATCATTTTCTCTCTCTCGCACATGGAAAAGTTGTGACATGAAAATTTCATATGGGCAGTGCGACAGTTTGCAGAGTGTCAGACTGGTGAAGGGCCAGACTATAGAGGCTCAAGTGTATTATAATACTCAAACTGATATGATAAGTGCCCATATTAAAATTTTTAAGTATAAATAAGATTGAGTATTGTTTAATATTGACTAAGCATATATTTTTTATAATTTGGCTAAGTAATTAATATTTTGTTAATTTAAATAATGTATTATTTAATATAGTTTTAAATGTATAAAGTTATCAAATTTTTTTACAGTATGTTTTAGCTTTGGAAAAGAAATTTGTTGAACTTAAGAATATTAATACTTGGTAAGAATGTTATAAGATTAAATATATAAAAAAATAAAATATAGATTATAGTATAATAAACTATATAACAGTAATCAAGATTCATTCATAATTCAGTATAATTTAGGTATTCACTCCAAGCCCTAATTAAGTTCTAAGTATTCAACATATCAACTTGAATTCTCAAATGGATATTTTAAAGAAATATTATCTACTAAATGCCATTTGTGGTTTCAGTCATCAATTATTTGGCAATTAAATATGCTTTATATACAGTAATATTTCACTATAGCATAATAATTAAACAGAAAAATCTATATGAAAAAATGAGTACAAGTATTACAATACATTACAAAGACTTAGATGATTTAGATGAAAAACTAACATAGATATCTAAATCTAATTTGAAAAAGTCTAAATATTTTTCAGTTGCTTCACAGTCACAAAGTTATATTACTTTTTGTCAATTTTATTTATATTTTACTTCATTAATGAACTTTCACATTTTGAAATTAGCATTTCACTTTATTTGTCCTCCTATAAATAGGCAATGATGTTTGTGGTGTCTTTAATATAAAGTTATAAAAATGATAAATAGTAAGTACTCTTACTGATAAGCAAATAAGTTGTTATTTTTAAAGATATTTTGTCACACTTAGACTGTAATTCCATTTTTATTTATTTTTAATTAAATGAAGTTTAACTCTAAATTATCAAAGGCACTCATAAGCAGTCAAAATAAATCTTTTATTATGTTTAAATTTAACACTAGAGAAATGTTTTTGGCCTATCATTAGCCATCTTCAACTGTAACCAATAAAATGTTTTGAACAAAAGACGTTCTATGAATACAGATTATTCTATTCCTTAAGATTCTATTGTAGCCACATAATCAAATTCAAATGTAGTTGTTTCTCTTCGTTTCACATATAAGTTACATTTTACTTGGGCTTAGATATTAGGTTAATTCATGAAATAACTGTTTTTGTTATATTTAAATAATTGGTACTGAAATATAAAAGTCAAAAATAATAAATAAAAAACAAAAAATAAAAATATGACACAAGGATAAATGTCTCTATAGTTTTCCTTTCTATGGGTTTACATCAGTTTTATCTATTGACGTCTTAATGCATATTTCCACGTGTTTGGGACTGTTTCAATATTGTTAATAACTTCTTCCATTTGTTTTCTTCTATATATACTCAATTTTTCAGCCATACTTACCTCTATCGGATCTGTAATATTGTGTATGATTTTAGCCTCATTCCAATTAATCATGACGTCATTCTCATAGGCCCGTCTAGCAAGTGCTGTTGTTAAGTTTCCTTGTTTAATGAGTCATTTGTGTTCTTCTAATCTATCCTTTAAATTTCTTTGTGTCACTCCAACATAAGCCTCAATGGTTCCTGTGTCAAAATTTTGCAAAGGAACTCTATATATTCCTGTAAGTTCATTATGGTTATATTCGTCTTTAGAGTTACCTACATAGACCAGTTAATTTAGAGTTAAGTACCTACATAGAGCAGTTAGTTTTTTCACATAAATGAAGTTTGTTAATTGGAATCAGGGCTGCTGAGAGAAATTTTTGGGCCCGTGACAAGTCTGTGATCTGGCCCCATTTAAAAAAGTGCATCACTTTGGTTTAATAAAAAACGCCATATAAAACATAAATATTTATTTAAAAAAGTATACAATAAATTCAAAATTTGATACATTACATACTATGTTATATATAAAATAGTTTATTTTGGCACAACTGCTTTGGATGCTTGTTTAGGTGATAGACAGTTCACTCTGGTGGCGGCCTGCAAACTATCAGACACGTTATGTGACATCAGAGGTGGGACTCTTTTTGATGCCGTTCCTGTGACAAAAGTCTTGGATATCATCCTTTCTCGGCAACCCTGATTGGAATTCTCATTAATGGCTTCATTTAAGATAACAATTATTACTTTAATTTGATAGCAGTTATTTGCTTTTGGCAAATAACTGCTATCAAATTAAAGTAATTACACTAAAGTAATTCAAGTATCTGCAGAAAGGCTCAGAATTTATCCTCTGCAGATATGGGGTCTACTGTATTATTATTTAATATACAAGTAGTCTTTGACTTATGACTATTTGCACTTTTGATAGTGATGTAATCAGTAAATTCTATGATTTTCAATGCAATTCAACAGGTTTTGAGTCCCAGACCCTGATATATGGAAAATGTCCTGTCTTGTATCTGATTCTTTAGTTTTTGTGTTGTTTATGTTTATTAAGATAATGTGTAGTATCTTGTAAATGTTAATTGTGAAAAATCTATAAGTTTGGACATTTCTGATTTTGACCAAATCCAGCTTACAACAGCTAGGCTCAAATTGATTTCCTTCATAAGTCAAGGACTATCTATATATTAAATTAATTGCTTTGATATTAAAGTATTCAAAAACATAAATAATATATTCTCTTATTTTAGTCAACCTTCTATAGAAACACTGAATGAATATGAAAAAAAAGTAAAATTTCTGAAAGGAATTGTGGAGGCTGAAAAATTAGTAAGAATCTCTATGAAACTATAATTGTAAAATTTGACATATATTTTTAAATTAGTTATTTTTACATTTTTCTAAATATTTTTTTAGCCTACTGCTTCTGAGAAAGCAATGGCCAATCAGTTTTTGTCTCCAGGTTTATTGTCTTCACCAAAACATAGCAGATCAAAAGAATTGCATCTACAAACAAAAGCTCGTTACTTACAGGAGATGAGAGAAGAACTGTTAGATAATAAATGTAATTCTTATGGTATGTGGAAAGAAATATCTTTGTGTTTATAACAATTAAATAATTTTATATTTATATAATTTTTATATAATTTTT
>AYEL01069261.1:0-12418 GCA_000484575.1 Olivierus martensii
GTATACATTTCACAAGTCAGATTTCAAAAATCTATTACCAATTTATAGAATTTTTGGTACAGAATTTTTTATATGCATGGGCTAGAAAGGAAATTTTCTATAAAGAATTTTTATTAAGGATATGTGTATAAATTGTTAAAATATACACATAAATAATAATTATATTTATAAATCATAATGTAACTCAGCATTATTGAAGTCTTTTTTTTACAATAAAGGAATAAAACAATTTTTTTTTTAATTCCAAATTAAGATAGAAGTGTTTTTCAGTTGTCTCGACGTTGTCACGTAATTACGCGTTTTAGAACAATTTTTATTAAAATATCGCGTTACGTGATATTTTAAAAATAAGTTTATATTAAAGTAATTTAATAAGCTGAAATTGAGAAAATTCCAATATTTAATGCCATAAATTCGGATAAATGAAAATTACGAATAGCCAACATTCAGGGTTATTGTTTTATAGAATTACCCTGGAAGTTGGCTATTTTAAATGCGTGGTGACTCCATCTACCAGAGGGCGCCACTAAAAATTGAGTTTAATGGGAGCCTATGAGAGTTGCGCATCCTGTTGTACATAATCCGTGCCTGGACCTCATGATTGGATTTTTCCCCCCTCTTGGAAATATTTGAGTCCTCCAGAGTGGAAAGCCGAAGCATTTCCACGCGACCATAAATCTTTTCTAAGATTAAAATTTTTCCGTCAATATATATAGACACACGAAGTTCGGAAACCTAATATTCTACCTATTCTAATAGTCGATAATGCCACGAATTGTCACGTAATTACGCGTTTTAGAACAATTTTTATTAAAATATCGCGTTACGTGATATGTACCGACCCCCAGAATCATATTCCCAGATACTCAGAATATGATAGCTCGCGCTTGGTCTAATCATGCATTGTATATTTTCCTATGTTTCTCTCTACTCGTTTTGGAATCCATAATAGATGTCAGTATCCTAATATTTAAATTTGCGCAATTTTTACAGTGTTTAGTAGCCGCCAAATTATCATCTTTATATGAGAATAATGCCATATAGTTACTTCTTGAATGCCTAATAGTGAGACTTTCCTAAGTATGGACTTTAGCGACGATAAAATTGAGTCAGAATACAGGTTAGGTATGTTATGCCGCCATATCCTCATGGGATATTCTGTATCTGGCTGCGGCCACTTAGAGCCCATCACAGGCTGGCCAGCACCCACGATGGGGTCAACTGGATAGTTGAAGGATGGGGTTCAACGGCTCGGCCCCGGACCCCTCTTGAAAAACTGGAGATGTGGGACCCGAATCCTCCAGGGTGGTAAGCCAAAACTTTACTATGCAGCCATCCGGCCAACGTCAAATACAAATATTGAGATGATCAAAATATTTACTTCATATTGAAGTTGGTGAAATGTGCATTTCATATGTACGAAAATCAGAAAAAATTTCATCAGATTGAAATATGTTCAGTTTATTCATAAGGTTCAATTTTGGCAAACCATTTTGTTTTTTATATATAACTTTGATACCCTTTAATATTTTATACTAGGGGTGGGCAAACCGTGGGCCGCATGCGGCCTCCAACTAACAGCTAATGGCAAAAATTTTATCGATAAATAGAATACAAAAAATATCAAATTGTTTCATATCTCAGCAATATAGTCATGTAATTTATAGAAAAGTAATAATTCATATGGTAAACTGTAGATGTCATTACAATGTCATATTTCTTACAAAATAGATTTGATAAGAGTTAACCAGAATAAACGTCATTACATAAGAAATCAGTTGCAAAATATTAACACATTCAAAATCAAATAATCGTTTTGCCAGTCAATACCTTTTTGTAATTTCACGGTGCTTGTATTAATATTTGTGCAATTTCCTAAACAGTTATGTCTATGTTTCAAATTTTAATATATAATTTAAAAAGAATTTCGACCCTGCCGAGCTTTTCTGAAAATGATGTTTCACTTTTTTCGGACTGCTGGCATTATTCAAACCCATAATTCATTAACAGCCAATGAAAGCTGATCTACTAAGAAAATTGGCTTTATTTTAACATGTTACCCTTTTAGAATATGTTAGTCAACAAATGCACCCTTTAGAAAATTATGTAGCCAAAATAGAAAGATCCTAAGAGAATTTTATTACTTCAGACAGTTATCAGATGAAGGCGGCAGTTTGAGTTTTTTTGCTATTTTGTTTTATCCCCCTTTCCAATCAGTTAAATTACTAAACGGCAGGATCAGTTCCAACCACGGGCTACACCCACATCGGTGGAGGGGATCAGATGGTGAAGGATAGGGATCACTGAGAAAGTGATGCAAAGTCGCGAATTAGAACGACTAGTAATACTTCTAATTATAAGCTAAACCTAACGGCTAGCGACTCTGCAAATTTCAGAGTTCTGCCTGAGCTCATAATTAGAAGTATTACTAGTCGTTCTAAGCTAAACCTAACGGCTAGCGACTCTGCAAATTTCAGTGTTCTACCTGAGCTCAGGTCTTTAAGTAAGTTCTAACTTTAAACTAATTAGCTACAAAAGCAATCTAACAATAAATAACATAAACCGGCAAAAACGAAACCGGAACTTCACGAAGAAGTGACGAATAAGTGATAGATTGAAACAACAAACGATGTTAGAACTTACACTAATAAATTTAAGAAAATTCTCAAAAATAAGTTAGATAATGAAAAATATAAAATTTATTAGACTCAAAAACACTTACAAAAGTGTTAATAAATGCTTTATTGAAACTAATAAAGCAACAATCAAATATATCAACAAACTTGTTTAATCTCACTCAAATATCGACAATCAATTATTCACAAAAAGAGAACCTCAAACACTACTAAATTCTACTACCTCCAACTCCGATACAAACTTCAAATAATAGTCGATCCTTACAAGAAACTCAATTGTCATTTTCGCCAATTCTACGTCTGGAAATTCAGCACCTCAATCGGCTTGTTGATTGCTTCGTTCTTTTATACTCGAGTGACGAACACTTCCGTACTCGCTCATTTACGTCGTTCTTTTATACTCGAGTGACGAACACTTCTGCACTCGCTCATTTACATAATTTTATACTCGAGTGACGAACACTTCCGCACTCGCTCATTTACATACTAACTTGTCGATTGCGTCGTTCTTTTATACTTGAGTGACGAACACTTCCGCACTCGCTCATTTACATACTTATACGTAAAGAGTGATGAACATTTCCGCATTCGCTCATTTACATACTTATACGTAACATGTTCATAGCTACTAGCCTACAAAGTAATTCATTCATGTCATTATCTTCACAATTGATTTATATATCGAACAAAACACCGATATGGATCATTCTTATTTTCACATATCAGTTTCAGTGGTAAAAATTATGTAGATAAGATGACATCATTAACCGGGATAGCTCTTCCGGATACGGGTTCCGACTCCGTATCACGTGATTGCCAACTACGACGGAGAAGGTGGAAGTAAGTTAACTTTTAAACTAAAATATAATATGTTAGCATATAGGAAAATAACGATAAATAATAGAGTGCATAATAAAATAAAATAGGACAGGTCCAAGTTAACTTCCTCACAGTGCGGCCCTAGGCTATAGTCCGTATTTCATTGATGCAATGTGGCCCTTTCTCCCAAAAGTTTGCCCACCCCTGCTTTATACAAATACCATTTATCATCTTTTAAATATTACAATTCCTCAACACTAAAGATATTAAAAGTATTATTTAAAGGAGCTTTAAAGTTTAATACATTAGTTTCATTTCATTTTTGATTTTATTCATAATTGTCATTATGGTGTTAACAACCTCTTCTATTAAACTGTAAACAGATACAAAATTGAAACATGTAAAATTTTCTTAAAAAATAATGTAGAAAAAGAACAACTCAGAACCTATAAAACTGATCGTAATTTTATTTTGGATAAGGTGAATGTAATAGTAAACAGAACAATTCTTTTTATACAGTAGTTTTGACTTCATTTAAAATTTATTTTATCCTATTGTAGTTATTTGCTTCAAAAATAAACTAGTTTCAAATGAGATTGCCATTGAAGGTGAAAATCAAGAATCTAGCTTTTACAATGGATCGTTACAATGTATATGTTACGGCGAATGCCCGAACTCTAGCAAATTCGCGAAATGGCTGGCCACTTCTAGATTTGACCAAAGCTCTAAATATACGAGAATTTACGATTATTTCGGGGTTTGGCCGGCCAATTCGCGATGCGCCCGACAATCAATTGCCAATTCGAGAATTGTCTAAGAAAAAATGGCCAAAGCTAGAAGTTTGGCGGAACTGATCATGCAGTTACGGGAGTTGATCATACCAATTCTAATCCATGTTATTACCACTTGAAAATCTTTTTAGTTTAGTCAAAGTAGAAAAAAATTATTTCGAAAACAGAGCAGCTTATCAATATTCAAATAGTGTTATTAAACTGAAAAATTAACAAACGCAAAAAATGTCTTTCCAGTTGAAAAAACATCAAATAAAACAGTAGTGACGCTGTTTATAGTTAGAAAAATCATGTTAAAAGGAAAAAAGAATTTTCTTAATTTTAATCTCAAAAATAAAAACCAAATTATTAAAAATTATATATAAAATTTATAGCTACAAAAATGCACATATCTAATATTAAATGAATAAAAATATTAAAAACTACTGAATTTTTGACATTTACTATATTTTTTAAACAAAGATTTTTCACAAGTTGTTTTCAGCATTATATATAATAATAAAAAATATTAAAAATTTACCGTCTTTGCAAGAACTGTCCATAAATATGGTATTTCATTTTTATCTTATGAGAAAATACAAAAAATAAATCCATAATGCATTACGATAAATTGGTTACAGAAATCTTACAAAATAAAACAGTAGCCGCTGTTTATAGTTAGAAAAATCATGTTAAAAGGAAAAAAGAATTTTCTTAATTTTAATCTCAAAAATAAAAACCAAATTATTAAAAATTATATATAAAATTTATAGCTACAAAAATGCACATATCTAATATTAAATGAATAAAAATATTAAAAACTACTGAATTTTTGACATTTACTATATTTTTTAAACAAAGATTTTTCACAAGTTGTTTTCAGCATTATATATAATAATAAAAAATATTAAAAATTTACCGTCTTTGCAAGAACTGTCCATAAATATGGTATTTCATTTTTATCTTATGAGAAAATACAAAAAATAAATCCATAATGCATTACGATAAATTGGTTACAGAAATCTTACAAGAGCGTCTCTAATATTTTCCTGTGTCTGAGACACAGTCCCATTCATATTAGTGAATGGGTAAGTTCTATAATCTCTTGCGTCAATATTGTTAAGACCAACATGTGACAAGACAGACAATCCATTCTCGATGGTGAATAAGTCAAAATTCGCAAGAATGCACTCCGCTACTTAGCTTCGCAAAACTTAGCTTTGGCCACTTTTTCTTGGACAATTCTTGAATTGGCTAGATTTCGGACATTGGCCGTAACATATATATATATAAAATTCAAAAGACGAGTCGAGCCAGGAGCCATCCTGAAAACTGAAGGTGAGCGAACTCGGAATCGAACCTGGTCCTCAAAGGTGATACACGAAAGCTTTTAAACGCGGCCACCTAGCAATTTTTTGGGCCAAGCACAAATATTTGTTTTTAAATGCATTAAAAAATGAAAGACGACTGGTACGCTTTATAGCTGTAACCTGGAACGTAACCGCCGCAACAACAGATATGCCTGTATTAAAATTATTAGTAATTAATTATAAACTGAAATATTCAATAAGCTGAATGTTACATTTACAACAACGTAACCTGTCTCGAACAGTATGGCTAGATATGATTCTTTAACATTCCGTTTAATCTGAGTATTTTGAATATCTAAACTCCGTATTATATTGTCTGATTAGGTTTTTCTTCTTATCTTTGAATATACGAAATGCATATGCAATTCCAATATGATAGATATTTAACAGTGCTTCTCTAAGTGTGGGTCGAGACCTCATATGGGGTCGCGTAACAAAATTTGGGTCGCAGAAATTTCAGCAAATGTTTTAATTTATATACCTCTATACCCAGGATCGCGAAAATATTCTCTCGGGTAAAAGGGGTCGCCAAGTGGAAAAGTTTGAGAAGCGCTGATATATAAGATTTTGACCATTAGCCCAGTATCCTAACTCATTATTGTCAAAGTCTATACTACAGGAAATCTAATTATTAGATGCTTCGAAAACTAATTATACAATCGTTCTTCCATTTTTATATCTCTCACACAATATACTTATACTGTGTTTAATTTATGAATATACAATGACATTGTTTTAGGATGGACAAAGTAATGTTACGCAAATTTAAATGACAGGATGCTAACATAATTATTAGATGCTTCGAAAACTAATTGTACAATCGTTCTTCCATTTTTATATCTCTCTCACAATATACTTATACTGTGTTTAATTTATGAATATACAATGAGACATTGTTTTAGGATGGACAAAGTAATGTTACGCAAATTTAAATGACAGGATGCTAACATCCATTACGGATGAAACACGCATAGATATATCACACATGTGGTTTAATTATGCCCAACTATAAAATTCTGTTGCAATATTGTTAAAAGTTGTTATAAAAGATATATCACACATTGGTGTGGTTTAATTATGCCCAACTATAAAATTCTGTTGCAATATTGTTAAAAGTTGTTATAAAACGCGTAACTATGCGGCACTAACGTCGAAACTTTGAAAATCCGTGGCAAAAAACTGATTATAAATTTTTAAAAATATTTAGTAGTAGGTCCGCCAATTTGACACACATCAGAAAGTGATGATGAAAATTCAAGTAAAACGAAAATTAAAAACAAGCAGTTCTAGTAAGAACTAAAATTGCTTACTTTCCGAATGTATTACATTATTTAGCATTTGAAATCAATTAGTTTTATCAAATTTTAACGATAATTTTATCCAGTATAGATGTCACGGTGTTCGATATATGAACTTTGAATAGAGAATTTTTGTAAATTGAATTAAATTTGGTTCTGTAAACTAATAATTTTAAATTTAGATTCAGAATAAGTAATTTGTTCTGAACTTAAAATTTACTGCATTATAAACGATTAGCATGAATTTCACACCGCGTGTTGGTCATATACTATCTCGCGAAATGTATTAAAAAAATTTTACTAACGTCCCGCCCCAAAAATGTTAAAAATGGCCAGCTTGTGTTCCATACTAAATTTATAAAGTAGATTTTTATGAAATTTGGTGGAAAGTACCACCAAATTTCACGAAAATCGTTCAATTCAATAGTTGAAGGTCATCTCGACGGCGAATCATTATACTTACTCCTCTTTTCCATAGGGTAATTGCAAAAATTGTGTAAATGAAAATCGTGTCTGTTGATACTAAAATTTGTATAAGAAATGGCACTTCTATACAAATATTAGCTTCGATTTATGATTTTCATTTACATCATTTTTGCAGAATCAATTTACTGTGTAAGAGGGATGGGCATATTCCTTTACTATTTAAAAAGGGCTAAAAGGGCAGACATCAAACTTCGTTATTAGAGAGAAACGGCTGAATTTTTTAAAATATTTAACAGGATAATCCATTAGTCCTGTATATTCAAAAGTTTAAAAATAGCAGACATTCAATATGTTTTGAGGTTATTTTGTAATTTATCTTCATTGATAATAGATGGTGCTAAGCGTTAAAGCAGGGACGAAATCTATAGTTATATGTAACAAAGATAAGCTAATACTAATATTAAAGGAACACGAAGAAACTTTTTTTTAAACAATAAAACTAATAATTTATAAATTTAAAAATAAAGCACACTTAAAACTTACAGCTCTGAAATCCTGTTATAAATTCATATATATACAAATGACATTCTTGTTGGATTGTCTCAAGATTCAATCGTCATGACAATTTAAAAATATTTAAGCTATTGACATTTCAATATGTATAAAAAATACTTTGTATTTTTTCTCATTTAGTGATAACAAAAAAGCATATTAATATAATTATACAGTATTAAAAAATTATATTCATAAAAATAAACAAACAATGACAATATTAGAGTATTGCATGATCCAAAATTTAAAACAACACAATGCTTGATGAAGATTCACAACAAATTTTTTCTTAACGTTAAACAAATGAATGATATTTTATTAAATTATGAATCCAATATTTTTTTCAGTTGCAATTATAATTTATTTATCTTTAATCACTTGATAAACAAATCAGTAGTCTTGAGAGTTCTAATTACCTTTTCCCCTACAGAAAAAAAAAAAACATTTAGATTTTTTAAAACACGTTTGTAGTGTTTAAAACTATTTATATCTAGTTTAAATCTAGTTTAATCAAGTATGCCATATTGAAGAATATTTAGTATAAAAATGTTTAATTTTAATTAACATAATTTCTGCATATAATACAAAAAATTAATTATATTATACTAGGAAAATTGATTAAACTAGATTTAAACTAGATATAAAGTATGCCATATTGAAGAATATTTAGTATAAAAATGTTTAATTAACATAATTTCTGCATATAATACAAAAAATTAATTATATTATACTAGGAAAATTGTTTAAGATAAGGCATTAATTTTAATTAATATTATTTAGTATTGATTATAACTAATCATTTATCCTACAGAGCTTTCTATATGATATTTGATTATTAAAGATGGATTCTTCTATAATATATTATTAAATACACAAATCCTTATCTCAATAATATAAAACAAATCACCCTCTTTCTAAGAATTATACTGCTAGTTTGAAATGAATACAGGAAAAAATATAATGCAGAAAGCTATAACTGAACAAGTTTCATATGAATTTTACATGAATATATGTAGCCAATTTTGAAAAAAAAAAAAAATGGCTGTATGTATTCATATTATATGCAGGGCTTGACAAATTTCAAAAAGTTAAGTAGACAATTGGCTACCACTGCAAATTTCATGGTAGCCAACTCAAAAGTGAGACTTGCACGTCGGTAAAACTAGGGTTAAATACATCGTTAAAACCAATTTGAAATTTTTTGGGCCTATTAATGGTAACATAATTTTATTGACAAAATTGAAGGGTTCCCCAGAAAATAGAATTAATAAAACTTCGCTTATTAATAGAATTAATAAGCAAAGTTAATGAACCAATGAGAAATTTTTAACAAGTTTTCTATTTGTTTATTAGCAAAATACGACAGCAGAAGATAATAAAAACAATTTTTTTTCACAAGTTTTATTTTAAATAAAGAAATCAGATAATAAACAAAAGAAAATAAATAATATCGGTAGCACAGCGATATAATAGGCAAATATTTAATTATTTAAAAAATTTTAACAAAGTATGCTTTTATGTTGCTCAATCACATCCATTTTTTGCTGTAGTGTAATCACTAACCTCTTCTTTTTATCGTTTCCTGTTTTATCGTCAAAAGTGTTCTCCCTTTTATCCATTTCGATACTTTTTTAAAAGAGAAAATTCTATACTATACTGTATGTATACGATAGCAAAGCTAAATAATAGTACAGTAATGTTAAACAGTTAATGGAAAAAGCCCATCTTTCTGATGTTTCACCCCTTCAAAATCTTGTGACTGTTCTTGGACTGCTCCTCGTTCAGTTTTACTAACCGAAAATTAACGGTAATTTGTTAATTGATATCATAAAAGGAGCTTTGTTAGTAAGACTGGTCTGTGTTTACAACTCGCACTAACCGAAAAACGGTATCAATTTTATAAGTCGCACTAATCGAGGCCTACCGGTATATGAAATGGAAATTTTCCAAATAGCTTCAAACTGTATTCAGAATTTATAAAATGCCATTGAAAAAACTAAGTTCATTGCAATAAATTTTCTATACCAAGCAAAATTTAAAGTTATGTTAATAAAGTTTTATAATAATAGCATTTTTCTATTATGTAATAAAAATATTAAGATATTATTATGCTTATTTTCAAAATTCTTATCTTTTAATTAAAAATAATACATATCTTACTTGATTAAATCATCATAATTAGCTGAATTCCAACTGGATTTTTTATCTTGTGTTGCAAAAAGAAAAAATTATATCCTAGAAATAAATAATTATATTATAGTATAAGAATAATTTAAATGATATTTAATAAAATTTTCTGTAATTAAACTAAACTAATTTCAGAAACATATATATCACTATTCTAAAAGAAAAATACATATAAAATCATATCTCATTTTAAGTCATTTTCAACTCTATGCTAGTTTTTGTTAATAGAAAAAAATAAAAGTCTACTAAAGGCTAAATCTCACAGGTGTAAGATATAACTATGTTGATGTATTAATGATTATGATATCACTTCTGCTATATGGCTAGATGCTGTGTCTTTCAATTTTCTATGGTGAAGTTGAATTCTGTTCAATTTTCTGTATCTCATACAAGAGTACACTGACCATTCATTGTCAGAGTATGAACTGGTTGTTGAAACTTTGTTGTTCTTTGAAACAACATACATCACACATCCATGCATGCATTCTTTTAGATTTTGAATTTTTTGACTGCAAAATTGTGATGTTTGATAAATTTACAAATGAAGCTATCAATAAATAAAACAATTCTCGAGTTTTCCTATCCATGTTAAATCAACTAACTTCAAACAATTTCGCAGTAATTGTCCAATAGTTGAATGATGTCGTTTATGATGCAACATAAAGCTTTTGGTTTGAGCATCATCATCATCATCATCATAAAATGTTAGGTCTATGCCCAACATTTTGTGATGATGATGATCAACCACTATATATGCAGTTATAACAGTTAACTGTTATAACTGCATATGTAACTGCAAATGTAACACTGTGTGACGCACTTATGTCAGCATACTGACACCATATTTTACACCAGTGACACATAGCCTTAATGTGAATTTATATGACTTTACATTAGGTCAGTCAGCTAACATATTAAAAACTTGCATCATAAGCTTTTGGTTTGAGCATCATCATCATCATCATAAAATGTTAGGTCTATGCCCAACATTTTGTGATGATGATGATCAACCACTATATATGCAGTTATAACAGTTAACTGTTATAACTGCATATGTAACAGTGTGTGTATGCATATGTAACTGCAAATGTAACACTGTGCGACGCACTTATGTCAGCATACTGACACCATATTTTACACCAGTGACACGTAGCCTTAATGTGAATTTATATGACTTTACATTAGGTCAGTCAGCTAACATATTAAAAACTCAAAAATTAAAAAGGATCTAAAAACCAATAAAAAGTACAAAATCACAAAAATGAATGTTAAAATATGCAAAATAATTTGTAAAATTATTTAAAAACTTAAAATTATTATTAGCAACATTATAGGATTATTTATAGGGGGTTAGAGATTGTTTTTTTTTTTTTAAAAGTATTTTTTTTGGACTTAAGACAAGTCTTGGAACAAATTAACAACATTAAGGCAAAGTATGACTGTATATATAATTTTTCTTTAATAAAAAAAAATTAATAAAATAAAAAGCCAGTTTTTATTAAAAAGATTATAAAGTTAAAATCTATTTTGCTAGAAATAATGATTTAATCTGGAACATTCATATCAATTTTCAAATTAGCCTCTAAAACTATTACAAACATATAGGAATAAGAAAGATTTATAACAAACTAATCAATTTATCTATTAATTCAATTAATATATTTTTTTGATAAATTAATTTTTAAAGACTGATTATAAATATTTGTAATTATGGCTTTTTTCTTTTCAGATAAAATTACATCTTTAAATTGCTTAACTGATATCTTAACACCACCGATATCTTTCACGATAATGTCATGTCGCAGCGATGATAACGTCAAATATTATTACACTAACATGACGTCACGATATAGCAGTTTTGTCTGATTGTTGAAATGTTGAAGCAAATTTTAATTCTCTTATTTTATTATTTACAGTTGTTGACATATGGTTTCCCATCGCTGAGTATGTTTCACCACATCTAAATTCATTCGAATTTCGAAATTATTTACTAAAATTACTTGAAAATTTTGACTGATAGGCCCCAACTTCGGGGCCCTGTATCTCGATAACGGGGCCTTAGCGGTAAATCATAATTACATTTTTGGACTCAGCACCTCCAAATTAGGGGGTGCACTATAATGGGGCCAAATTTTCGACTCCGGAAATATGATACCCGTACCCAGAATTTGCAGGTGGCGCTGTAACGTAATAATGGATTAAAGGCGCTGTATGGTCCGTCGCTAGGACAAGTACGGATCAAGGAAACCTAGAATAAGAGGAAAGGAAACTCGCCGAAAGATCAAAGAGAAACGCGTAACCCCGCCAAGAGCAGCGCCCTCAAGTGGCTGCCAATGATTATTTAGCCGTTCACCATTTGG